>JANQBS010000290.1:0-45592 GCA_033085395.1 Xanthoparmelia taractica | reverse complement strand
GTTTTTTTTTTTTTTTTTTTTTTTTTTTTTGTTTTTTTGTGTTTGTTTTTTTTTTTTTTTTTTTTTTTTTTTTTTTTTTTTTTTTTTTTTTTTTTTTTTGTTTTTTTTTTTTATTTTTTTTTGTTTTTTTTTTTTTTTTTTTTTTTTTTTTTTTTTTTTTTTTTTGAGGCAAAGGTAGGTAGGATTCATCGCGGTGGGGTGGGGGGATCTTGTCTTTTGCGGTGGGAACACGGCCGGATAGTTCGAGTTTGTCGTTTATATGGCTCACTGGAAATCTGCATCACGACAGGGTTTCCTTCATAGCCTGATCCTAGTATCGTAAGCGCCATTGACTCCTTTTCTTCTACTTCTTCTGCTGCTACTGCTGCATGTATTGCAGAAAGTCTCGCTCGACCTTTGTGCAAATGGTTCGAAGAATGACTTTTCCATCACAATCTCTCTCTCGTACCCGCGTTGCGTTGGCTGTTCAAATCGAAAGTTGGCAAGCCGGGTCGGGTCGGGTTGTCAGAATCAATAGTGCTTGATACATACACATTTTAAAAAGCAGCAGTGTAACCCTCGGCTCTCTCTCTCGCTCGCTCCCTCTAGGTTGGGAAAATGGGTTGGCAACGTGGTGGTAGCACTGCCGGTCGTTCCTAACAGATTGCTCACTAGTCATACCTACCTTACAAAAGCCTCAACTTCGTTCCATGATAACCCTAACCTGGCCATTCATGAGCTACTCCTGTGTCTCGATACACGAACCCTCTTATTCTGCTCGGACCAGCAATGGAGAGATATAATGAGGGCTTATCTGTTGTATCACGCATGTCCCAAGACGAGGGTTCAGTCAGTGCTGATGTCAACAACCCGTCTTTCCCCCCTCCCCCATAAATCGCTCGCAGGGTCCAGATGAACGTACTCTTCCCAGTTCCCAGTTCCCACGAGCATTCAACCCTTGTTGACATCGGTACTTCTCCCCTTCCCCCTTCCACCAGCAATAATTACGACGACCGAGGCGATCGCGCCACATGGCCCCGTCCATGGATGGGTCGGTATTCTATCCAAATCTACCTGACCGGACTGACTTCGAGACAACACAGCCATCCTTATCATCATCCATCCTCATCCTCAAGTTCATCCCCAAATAAGCTCCCGGACCCTGCTTAACTGACCCAACGTAAAGTAATCTGAACATAATTCAAAGGAAGTCCTTGTTCTTTCAACATGGGCATATATCCTCTATAACCTACCTTGACGAAAAAAAAAAAGAAACGGGATCTTTTTGCAGAAAAAAAAAAGAAAAAAAAACAGGATGAAAGGAAGCGCTGTTGTTGCTGTGCTGGGGCTGTGTGAGATATGCGAGATACCAAGAAAGAATGACCGGATTGGTAAGCGCGTTTTTCCACAGCTGGCAGGTTGAGTGGGTTGGTGAGTTGGTGAGATGGGAGAGGTGGGTTGGGGGAGGTTTCTTAACGTAGACGGGGTATTCCACCCACATCACATACATCAACGAATGTATGCGGGAGTTTTATTTATCCTTGTCTCTTTAACTTACCTTTACCTTACCCTACCGCACCCTCACCCCATCTTACCTTACCTTACCTCGCCTAACCTTACCTTACCGCACCGTGCATGGCTTATGGTTTATGATATAACCCAAACCTGTACCTTGGGATCGAATCGAATCGATGAATTAGTCCGGTTTATCTATGTTAGGTTAAGGTAAGGTGGTTCCTATGCAAATATTCGCAAGCATTGGATGCCGGAGTATAGATGGAGGAGTGGATGGAAGGTGGGGAGGGGGGCAGGGGGGGGGGGGGGGGGGGGGGGTTTGGGAGCTTCGAGACATGGAGCCAGAAATCGCTTGTGATGTGTTCGTTGATGAGCTTGTTGTTGGGGTTGGTGCTGATGGTGCTTGTGTGGCTTCCGGTTCGTGATCCTGTGATGTAGTTGAGAGAGAGAGAGAGAGAGAGAGAGAGAGAGAGAGAGAGAGAGTGTGTGTGTGTGTGTGTGTGTGTGTTTGTGTGTGTAAGTGAGAGTGAGAGAGACGATCGTGCCTCCGGGTTCTTGGATATTAGAGGCTAATATGAGATGGTTTCTCAAGGCCTGTATGAGATGATGGCATGCGGGAACCCCTTCGATGAGGGAAGACAAGTCAGACAGTGTTCTAAAACTGTCATGGAATGGGGACCTGCTGTGCTTCATTCATACAGGCCTCGACTGATCAGTGTAGGGAACTCAGCCTCAAACAGGCCTCGAGCTATTAGTGTAAAATAAAATCCTCAGGTACCGAAGATGATCTTGCTTGAACATGGGATTCCCATTCAGTCACGGGATTTCTATCCCACAAGCCCGAGTTTGCCAGCCCATTCATTCAGGAAACGACTCGTACCAGCCTCCCGATCCCGTAATAGCCAGCGATCGTGCGTTAACGAAACATTCAGCCACCGGATTTCTATCCCATACCATAAGCCCGAGGTTGCCCAGCCCTTTAGATCCGGAACGCCTCTTAGTAGCCTTCCGATCCATTGCGGATGAGTGAAACCTTTATACCCACCCAGACCCGAACGCCCAGTCATTCATCCCTCCCTCCCTCTATGCCTTCATCCCGTGGATGAGAATCTTATCAGTGATACTACCTTCGCGCTCCAACTCGAGAAACTCCCGATCATCCTGGAAATTCCCAATCCAGACGGGGCCGCCTGAACCGGATTTCGCGCGATCATCCTGGAACTTACCGATCCAGACGGAGCCGCCGGACCCGGACCTCGCGGCGAAGTAATACCGCTGGGACGGATGGGGTGGGTCTTTGGAGAAGACGTGCCGGAAAAAGGGTTTCAGGATCGGCATGCAGCCGCATATCAGACCCGTGTTGATTTCGACGACACTGTAAAGAATTCAGGACTCGGTAGCAGAGAAAGGAAATGCCTGGGCAAGGAGGGGAAGCAGTAAAATTCTCACGTTAAGAGAAAGGTCCTTGCGTCCAACCAAGGTGCGTCGGGGAAGTTGAGATTTTGGACCAAAAGGGCGAATCGTACGGTGGTCATCACGCAGTTACTGCGAGGAGATTAGTATTTCCCCTTGCGGAACTTAATCTACATGGGACCACATACGCAATCCCACTCATAAAGATTAGAAACAAGCCGAATTTCTCTTTACGAGACAGATTCAATTGCCACACCATGGGGAGAGGTAGCAGGAACATTAACAGGTCAGAGCCAACATTCATTGACCCATACGCATAGTCGGCTTTGTTGAGAACGATGCAGTGGCCGGGTAATTCAGGCTTCCAATACTTTTGTATGGGGGTGCAGCCGAAGAGTAAGGTGAGGAGATTGGAGGATAGGTAGCCGGTAACGAAGGCCATGACGGCCCACGTCGCGTATTTGAAAGGTTTGCTGACGCCGAACAGACGAATGTACATGAGGAGCAGGGCCAGTCTGTAGCCGTAGATGCTGAGTAGATACATGACCGAGGAGATGTACATCCACTGTAGTGGGCGTCATCAGTTTGGGCTGTCAGAGGTATCATGGGGACGAGTAATCGTACTTCACGATGGTCCGCCAGCAGCTCCGGGGTCATCTATCACCAACATCAGACTCAGCATTTCCGCATGGCGACCTGAAAGAGAGAAGATGAAACATAGTTAGGGAGTCGAAACCGTGCTGGATGGGACGCTTTGGCTATCCTACACGTCCCATGGCTACAAGAATGATATTGGCTGGGAAAGAAGGATGTCAGGTGATGAGCTTACGTCTCTGAGATGAAGTCCCATGCCAAAACGCGTGGAAACACCGAGGACGACGCTGAAACCGACACAAAAGAGCAAGGTCACCATGGCGGCATAATCATCGGGGCCGAGATTGCGGGTGACGACGATTCTTGTCCAGACTCTGATGGCGACAAAGACTGCCGATACTATAGGGCCGATTATACAGGTGATGATAATGTCATGGGCCCAGCTGGGCACATTTTCGGGAAGTCGGGGCGACATTTCACCGAGGAGGTAAAGTAGCTATGTCAGTCATATGGTGCTCTCGAGGGTGAGAGTATGTACGCGATGCCAACATTCAGGATGGCGAATGAGATGCTGCGAGAGAAGATGTTGCAAGTAGATGGAATATGTTGTTGTTTGTAAATGGTATGTTGTTAAATCAGACACCTCAGCCTCAGCGGGTGGGGGTACAAAAATCCTTTGGCCGCCGGGCAGGAGAGGGGTTTTCTTGAGCGCACACAATCGTAATGTGCTGCTCGGCTTGAATTTCCCTACTCTACCCCCCCCTCCAAGAAGCGGGCAGAGAGAGAAGAGAGGGGGGAAAAAAAGAGAGAAAAAAAAGAAAAGAAGCAGCAGTGCTCGGATGCCGAAGGTAGGTGGGCTTGCTGAGGTGGGCTTGCTGACATGCAGCTACGCTTTCCCAACATGGCAAGATTAGCGACTTTTTTCATGGTAAAAGGAAAAACAGGGCTGGAGTAACCGCGCATCTGGATCACGCTCCATTAATTGGATACATAGCTACAAGGACAAGTACTTGTTCAATGTCACATTTCAATATGTTTGTCAAAGAAGGAAGACAGGATAGCACAGAACAGAACAGAAAAGAAGAGCAACATTGAGAGGAAGGAAGAAAATGAGAGGCGCAGCTTCACAAGGCAATGAATGAATGCTACCTAGACCGCTCATTAGCGATACAAGGTAGTATAAGACAACCGCGAGTCGCTGGACCGCGGCATCTGCAACGGTCAGGCCGGTCAGCTAAAGTAGGTACATATGCTGCTACTGCTGCATCAACGGAGAGAGGATGACGCCAAGAGTCTTGACTGCATGTGATAGGAGAATCATAAGAACATGCCATGTTACGCATGTAATTCATATCGTCATTGATGTACTACATTTGGAGGCCTCTGGAGGTCTCCCTTGTAGGAATCATAGGCCGAAGCCATTTGGGGGCTACTTCTGGGGGTCACTGAGGGTGCTGATGGTGGTGGTGGGGGTGGAGATTAAGGTTGATCCTCCAAAATTTTAGGGTAGACGCCTTGGAAAAAAGGGTACTTAGGGGTACTTTACGACCAAGAATAGATGTGCTTGGGAACGTCATAAAAAGTCCATAATCAGTTGTAGCAGCAGAATAGAAGTATCTATTGTCGCCAGTCCTTTGCTTCCGGCAACGATGCGACTAACATGATTACGGAAACTTTGCTCCGGGGGTTTGTACAAAAGCGTTGAAAATACGAACGGCTTACTCTCTGCAAGTACAACAACAACATACCTAGCACCATAGGTTAGAGTACCGCTTAACCGAGAGATTCTCTCAAAGTAGAAGTCGAGTCATTCCGGCTGACATGGTTCCCATTGCTTGTTTCGCTCATCATCAATGTAAGCGCGTAGGCGAGACCGCCATCGAATTTCGCTCCCTTGACCCTTGACGCCCAGTGGTTCATCGTAGCGAACTGTCTCTTAAAAGTAGTCGGCTCCGTTTTCTTGATCCTGCACGGAAATCCAATACACGTGCAAAGCCATCCCGCCCCTCCCTTCCCTCCTTTTTTTGAATAGATATATTTCCAAGGACCCACCTAGATAATTGTCAAGAGGTTACAGCAGATGTGACACGGATCAAAGCAATCTGTCTTATACCTTGACCCCTTGATGTTCATCCCAAGACCACTATCATCAATCCATCCTTCGCCGACCAAAAGATAAGCAGTGTGGCGTAGCCGGCAGCGCAAACCGAAATCAGTCCACCTCCACCTCCAAAATGCTCGAGTCCATCCAAGAGCGACAAAGAGAAGCTGGAGTTGAGTGATTAATCAATCAATGCAATTCTTCGTTATCCCTGCGCGCATTGCCCATTTCTGCTCCTGTGCAGGAACACTCGCCCAGGGTGTAATGGCCACTGATGCTATTGAGGGAAAGACGAGGACGTGGGTGCTGATGGTTGGTGCTAACATTATGAAGACGGTATAGTCTTTTTGGTTGTCCAGTTATGTCACATCTCCCTGTTGCAGAGGCGGGATTCTGGCCTTTGAATGACGCTCCAAACGATTCAACTCCAGAAAGTTTGACCAGCGATCTACATTACCTTTGATAGAAGTTCTCTTAGCCTTTGGTGATGGACTTTGTTTCCAGTCACTTTTCGTGGCCTCCCTTTGGTCGAGGAAGATGCTATTGGGGCTTCCAAAGGAAGAAATAGCATGGGTGGCCCAATTGCCTACAATGGCGTGCTACTGGTGTGCTGTATTACTATCACAATCACACCCCACCATCTCCGGAATTTATCTCGTTTGCCATCCAATCAAAAACCTCTCCTTTCCAATGATACCTTAGGCCAATTCAGCCATCCTATCAGTAGCCTCCATTATGAAGTACCTTAGCGGAAGGCTATGAGATGCTCGAACTGTAATAGTACCGTTTTGATTAGTGATACCGTCTCGAGACAGTAGTATAAAGAGTACTGTAGTGAGATCGTACTTTTATAATATACGTGTATTATGAATATCGTTGTTATGAAATACCTGCTCTATTTGATAAACGTGATTGAAATTTTCACGTGTTTATGAGATATCGATGTCGACACCGTAAATCGATTTAACACCGTTAAAGCAGTTCTGACACCGTTTAAGCATGTTCAACACTGCCAAGACCGCCAAGCCTAGTACTCGGAAGTCTTAGATTCAGAGAATCATCCACGCTTTTGAAAATTTGAGGCCAGAATCGAGCGATTTGATGAATTTTCTCGTATTGTGGGGGCTGTAGATCGTAGGGGTATGCACCAGGGATGTGTAGGTCGGGCGCTGATGGCCAGGGTCAGGGTCAGTCCCGGGCCCGTATCCGACGCTAATGGTATAATACAGCTGACTAATCGATAGAATGTCTATTCTTATATACGTATTCAATGGTTTTATTTATTAATACCGTTATTACGAAAGACGGGATTTAGAAAAGTACCGTTATCAACAAATAACCGTAATAACACGGTGCTATTACGGTAATGAGATCCCAGCAAAGTTCGCTAAGGTACCTTAGCTTAGAAATAAAGGCAAGTGTTAGCGGTAAAGCTCGTCTTGGCAAGTCTTGTTCGAAAACATGCGAATTCTTTGATACGTACCACAATTACCATGACTTGTTCCAAGGCTGAACTCGAATTGCGGTAGGCCCGGCCAATTGCTCATCTCCATACCACTAGTCGTATCGCTCTCCACCCAAGGTATCCAAAGCACGTGAGCGCCAATGCTCCGTCCCAACGCATTCCGACTCCCTCGATTCCTATCAACCATGTCCACCACTCCCGTCGAAGACGCCATCCGACTCAAGGCACGCCCACCTTCACATCCACTTCCCACTCTGCACCCGTGCTGACCGGGTCCACATACAGATCACCACAGCCCTGCATCCTTCTACCCTCGAAATCCACAACGACTCCAGCATGCACGCGCACCACGAGGCAATGCAAGGCAGCGTGTCCAAAGAGACGCATTTCCGCGTCCTCATCACCTCTGAAGCCTTCAAGTCGAAGATGCAGCCCGCGAGGCATAGGATGGTGTATGCGTTGCTAAAGGAGGAGATGGAGCGGGCGGGAGGGATACATGCGCTTCAGTTGCGGACAAGGACGCCAGAGGAGGAGGAGAGGCAGATTGCAAAGGCAAAAGAGGAGGATGGGGGGAAGAGTTCTGGAGGTTGAATGGGGATTAGGTGATAGGCTTGGGAAGCAGGGTGTTACGTTTATATCCTATACGGAATGGCTAGTCAAGATGCAAGGAAAGGTCAGGGCTTGGTGCTCTTAAGAAGACGCAACATGCCGATTTCTGGTCATCGACGCTTTCCACGTGGTCATTGCGGGTCCGTATCTTGTTTCCAAAGACGCGAGCACAATCCCCTGACCAAGAGCAGGATATCGAGCCATTGGATTCGCACTACCAAAATCTCCGCGGCGAGGGAAGGGATGCATGATAGACCACAGCAGTGACTGGGAACATGGTATCAAGAAGCATCTCAGATGACGTTCTAGGCCAAACAAATGCAGGTAACTCATCAAGAAGGGCGGGAGACAGGTCAGGAGATTGTGTTAGTTCAGACTACAATATATTCACTACCCTCGTCTCATTCGTATGCACGCTGTTTCCCGAGTAGCTAAAAGGGCTGTTGGAGTGAAGCGCATCTTGGATAGCTTCGCATAGGCTTAGGGAACGAATGAATCCTACTCCACACACTACTGAAATTCTCTCAACTATTCATGTTGATGCCTCAGTCCTTCCACTAAAAACCTTACTCCTGGGTTTTAGAGACTTCAAGGTATGAACACAATGGGCATCCTGGAGTGCCAAGGACGCCAAGACTTCGACTCGCTTACGGAATCTTAGTGCAGATCATCTCCCACCAAGCTCAAGCAACCGTCAACTGCAGCCCCCCCAGCACACAACTCAACTCGCAGCAACTCTCAACCTCCACAGCCCCTAATCTCATACAACCGCCTCAATCAATCATGGCCGATGCACCTCGCGGAGGAGCAGCAGGAGCAGGTGGAGCACGCGGAGGCTTTGGCTCTCGCGGCGACCGAGGCGGAGACCGTGGACGAGGAGGGCGCGGCGGACGTCGTGGGCCTCGCCGCGGTGGGAACAAGAGCGAGGAGAAGGAATGGCAGCCGGTGACGAAACTGGGCCGTCTGGTCAAGGCGAACAAGATCAAGACTATGGAGGAGATCTATCTGCACTCGTTGCCCATCAAGGAGTACCAGATTGTCGATTTCTTTCTGCCCAAGTTGAAGGACGAGGTCATGAAGGTGAGACGGACCTTGTACATTGACCCGCGCGAGGAAAGAGCCAAAAGGAGAATTGTGGATTGCTGATGTCTATTGCTGGGAGCACAGATCAAGCCCGTACAAAAGCAAACGCGCGCCGGTCAGCGTACTAGATTCAAGGCCATTGTCGTTATTGGCGATTCTGAAGGCCACGTCGGTCTCGGCATCAAGACGTCCAAAGAAGTCGCCACGGCCATCCGCGCAGCCATCATCATCGCCAAGCTGAGCGTGCTGCCCATTCGGAGAGGGTACTGGGGCACCTCGCTCGGTGAACCGCACTCGCTGCCTACGAAGGAGAGCGGCAAGTGCGGCTCTGTTACCGTTCGAGTGAGTAGTTCTTCTATGAGCTTCGCCGCTATTTATTTAGAGGACAAAGGGCTAATGATGATACTTCACATAGCTCATCCCCGCACCTCGTGGAACCGGCCTTGTCGCTTCCCCAGCCGTCAAACGTCTCCTTCAACTCGCGGGCGTGCAAGACGTCTATACTTCCTCCGCCGGCTCGACAAAGACGCTCGAGAATACGCTCAAGGCTACGTTCGTGGCGGTGGGGAATACGTATGGGTTCCTGACGCCGAATCTGTGGAAGGAGACGAAGCTTAATCGGAGCCCGTTGGAGGAATTCGGCGATGTGCTGAGGGAGGGGAAGAGATATTGAAAGGGCGTGATGGTTGCGGTATCGGTCGTTGTTTGCGGGGGCGCTATGTTGCTGTAGCATGCATGTAGCGGGGATCAATGCAGAGGGTTGAAAGTCAAGGACGTGGTTTCATGTCTCGTGTGATGATATCTCACGATTGGCCGAGCTACTGATGAAACGTACGTAGGTCACAGAGCTTAGCAGCAAACGAACGTCCTTCCCATTATGTACAACCCGCTTCTCCTAGCATATGAGCGCTACAACCACATCGACCCCAAAAGCCAACAGACCTCCACGACAAGACCTACAACTAACAGCAGAAACCCCCCTCTCCCCCTTCTCCTTATCCCCCAACCCAACCCATCCCCCAAACCAAACCAACCCACCCTTTTACTGCCCCAATCTCCCAATCTCCCAACATCCCTCCCTCCCCACCCATTCATCATCCATCCCCAATCAATCATTCAAAAATCAATTCCAACCCATCATCCCCCTCCCGCTGGTCCTGCACCGCCCCCGACACTTGTACATGCCCACCGCTCGAGCGCTCAAACAAGGACACCTGGGGGTTTATTTACATCACCACCCTTGCCCTTGCTCTTCCACTTCCCCCTCTGAATACCCCTCCTGATTCCCCCCCTCCCCATACTTCCTCATTCTCATCCTCATCTTCATCTTCATTGGCGCGGAATAATATCTCAGCCCGTCTCCTGCTCCTGCTCCTGCTCCGACACCTCACCCCATCCTCCTTATCCTCCCAATCTCCTTTCTCATCATCATCATCCTCCTCTCTCTCACCCCCCTCCTCTCCCTCCTCCTCCTTATCCTCTCCGGTCTCCTCATCATCATCTTGATCATCTGAATTCTCATCTGAATCCGAATCCGACTCCTGCTCCAACTTGCGTTTCCGAAAGAGGGCCGTGCGCGGCGATGGCGTGGGCGGGTCGGGGGGTAGATGGAGGGATTTGGCGAGGTCTGTTTATTTGAGGAAAACGGGGGGGGGGAATGGTTAGTTAGGGATGTGTATGGGGAGGAGGAGGAGGATCATGGTAGATGAGGAGGGCGGGAGGGGGTAGGGTGTGGTAGGGTAGGGTAGGGTAGGATAGGGGATAGGGTGGCGGCAGTACGTACCGTTCGCTTCGTGTAAGAGCTCCGGAGTTGGTCGAGGAAGGGCGAATCTGTGGGACATTGATATTGTGGGTTTTGTTGGCGTCGAGGGTGTGATGGCTGGATTGTTGTTGCCTAATGTTTGTGTAACGCAATTACTCAGTCAGTCCGACCGTCCTTAGCGACACACACACATCCTCTCTCTCTCTCTATATCTGTGATTCCTCGCGGGGACAAAACGTACTATTGGCCAAATCACTCTGAATTTGCTCCCCCATCAATGTTTGCAGGAACATCGTTTCGGCGATTAGCAGCTGCGCGTCGCCATTGTCATCACCATTCCCGTTCCCTTTCTCATTCCCATACCCATCTTCATCAGTGCCAGTCGCGCTGTCCTCGCCCAGCGCAGCGCCATCTCTTTCCCAGTCGAAATCCCGCACCTCTTCCGGCATCAATCTGCCCTGACCGAGCTCGATTCGCTCCGTCCCTTTCTCTGCGCCTTTCAGATGACCGGACCAGCGGTCCTGCGAGGAAGTGCTCTCCTCCTCCTCCTCCTCCTCCTCCTCCTCCTCCCCCTCCCCCAACAATAAAGCCCTCTCCAAGGCCCAAAAACGCTCACGATCGATGTCGTCGTTGCTATTTTCCTTCTTCTTCTTTGTTACGGGGCCATGCTCAGAATTCTCCATGACCATTTGCTCGTTGACGAGGCGGTACGCTTCGGATGCGGAGGGCAGACGGCCACCGTTGAGCGGACGGGCCATGTCGCGCAGGTGGGCGACTGCGGGGAAGGGTTTGTGGGCGCCGCTGCTGCTGGGGGTTTGGCGGAGTCGGTTGGCGAGGGCGTCGAGTTTGTGGGTCCATTTGAGGTGGTCTGCTTGGTCGGTTGAGTCTTGGTCGGAATCGGAGTTGGAGTTGTTGTTTGAGTCTGAGCCTTGAAGAGACGCGAGGGGCCTTGGAACTTGTTCCGCTGTTGCCTGTGGGTGTTGGTGAGTCGAGGGTTTTTCTCCCGCGGTGATATGGGTTCTGTGACGGCGAAGTAGATCGTCTACCGCATTGTAGAAGCTGAGGTGTAGATCTCTGGTCACTTGGGGCATCGTGCGCAGACAGTCGGCGATGTGCTCAAGCTTTGTCGCGAATCCAGGATAAGTGTTTTGATTCTCAGCCGACAGGAAGTTCCATGCTTGAACGAGTCGTGTGTTTGACGTCGGCATGGGAGGCGATCTTTCGGCTTCGGATGAAACTTCTACAGCGGACGTAATCTCCTCTTGAATCTTTTCGAGGTTGTTCTTTGTCAGCGGAGCCGCTGGGACGGTGATTTGCGGCCTGTCTCTATTCTTCGTAAGGAGGGACGTCATATCCATCGTCGCTTCCGTATCCCAACAGTCCACGACGGATGACGAGAGGTCTGATAGACGGTCTTTTTTCGCAATCGTACTCCCGGCATTGCTCAGCTCGCTGATTGGCGGGGTCTGCAGACGTGCGATGTCCGGAGGCAGGACTGGAAAGGTGGCGGCCGCGGCACTGCTGGCATTGGTGGACATCTTGTTTCTGGGCCGCAGCTTCATAGTTCCGGTGTCAGATTTGGCGGGCTTGGGCTTTGTGCTTTTGTCAAGGTGCTCGAGGTCAAGCCGAAATTGTTGGTTATTGCCGGAAGGAAGGCAGTGCCAACAGAGCAAGTAAAGTGGGAGCAATGACTTTTAGTAGTGACGTTGTCGAAGGGTTGGGACCTGTACCGCAGCAGATGTTCATTTGTCTGGCAGCGCATCTGCAAGCTTCAATTGCTGCATGCGAGGTAAATGCCGAACAAAGACCAAGCCTCCCCACATTCCTCGATTTAGGCATTAGCACAGAGTGAGACATCTAAAGCAAAAGCTGCCGCATTCAGCGGCAAGGCCATAAAGCTTTCCAGTCGCAGAATGAGTATCAATCTGGCTGCTTATTCGATTGTTGAGTCCAAATTGTGGTTTGGAATGATAAAGGGAGAGCCCACGCGCAAATAACATGATTGCCAAAGAGGGATGAGACAGCTTGAGACAATGGGTGGATTTACCCGAACAAAGATTCTGTAGGCAGCAAACACTTTAAAGGGCAATTAGGCCGCCAGGTTTTGGAAGGCGAACTGATTGTTGAGAGTAAAGCAGCTTTGAGTTCTTCGTATTACCCGGAGAGCCAGTGCGCATGACCATAGTAAGAACACTTCAAGATTCAATCTCAATGGAGCGATGCGCTAGAGAAATTTCTGGGTGTGAAAAGGGATACCTGTTGGTAAGAGCCTTAAATAGTGAAGCTATTCGCAGCAGCCCTACGCCACCGACGGGATGAGGAAGGTGACAGGCGGCTCTTTAACGCGGCTCTTAAGCCGACGACATTGCAGATCCAGATCAAGAATCTCGTGTCACACATGCACTCAGCCGCCCAACACTTGTTCAGTACAGCAAACATCTTCA
The DNA here is from genome assembly GCA_033085395.1 of Xanthoparmelia taractica. Taxonomy (NCBI): domain Eukaryota; kingdom Fungi; phylum Ascomycota; class Lecanoromycetes; order Lecanorales; family Parmeliaceae; genus Xanthoparmelia; species Xanthoparmelia taractica. Next base: position 32,627 of record JANQBS010000290.1, on the reverse strand, counting down.
CAAATGTCCCGTAACTCCTTAACCACGGAACGGACACTGAACACGATGTGGAAATCCAGCGACAAGAAGCAGAAGGAGCCCGAAGAGCGTGGGGTAGCCTTAGACTCACACAAGCTTCTCAAAAAGCGCCCTGAGAAACCTGCTTCCAGCCGGCAAGCTACTGACGCTGCAATATCTGAGCGCCAAGGCCCGTCCATTACGGTCACACCAGCCACGCCTCAACCAAGAAGTGCCGGTGAAACACGACCCTCAACCAGTGGCTCCGAGCGCACTCTCACTGCCGACTCCCCAGTTCTCATGGTCTCGCCTTATCGGACCAATAAAGAGGGCAGCTTCCCCCGAGTGACCTTCTTTAAGAGCCTCTTGATACGGATGGACCATAACAAATACCACCTCGAGATCGATCTCTTTCGACCTGCGTCAGAGCCAAATGTGTTCCCATTACAAGACCTGTCACCGCTCTGCCTCTATCGGGAATTGCGAACCCTGAAGATCACCGGCATGATGCAGTCATATCAATCGTACATCTGGCTCGCGGTATGGCTGAACCCTCAATTGACGGATCTGGCACTGGAGATGGCGGGGGAAGCAGAACCCCTGGACGTGGAGGCCATTGCAAAAGCTCAGCAGTATGCGAAATGCAAGCCGACAATGCTGCAATTCGCGCGGGGCAAGTCTACAACGGAGGTCCTCAAGAAATTCCACATTGTCAATCTGAGCCTGACGAACTTCGTGGTGCAGGATGCACCCTTCCAATGGTTCAGTGACATGAAGCTGCAGAAGGTGGAACTTCATCGATGTAAGGATGCAGGATTCGAGCTGCCTAGTGTAATGGAGCGTAGCTTCAACATTATCGTTACAGCCTGACTATGTCGTCTCTGGGCTGCAGCATGCGGAGTGGTGGTAGGAGGGTTGGATAGCAGGATCGAGGGGACTTGAGGAATGGAAGAGAAGAGCCTGAAGCGAGACACTGGAGAATCAGCATACAGTCGCACAGATTTGAGAAGTACCCTCAACCCCTGGTACCTTTCAAACGTGCCAACAGTGTATCTACCCAGGCTTCTAATGGCTGGCAGAATAGCGCCATTTTCATGAGCCCCGAGTACGTGATACTACCACTCTTCTGCTCATTTGTATCGCCTCCTGCTTGGGCCGTGGGTCAAGCGTGTAAAAGAGACCGGCCTGGTGGGCGTAGAATCACGGTAATAGGAGGCTTCGCTCGCTGGCCGAGAAGTTAGGATGAAACGGCTCGGAGGAATATTTTTCCGGATCGGGATGCAGCCACAAGTCATGCACGTGATGCACTTTCTTCGCCTGTTCTTCGTTGCTATAACGCAGTTTGGTAGGCATCATCAAGTCCCGAGCATAAAGTGTTTTTATTGCCAAATGTTTGCTTCCATCCCTCATGCAAAGTCATTCCCGTCAGACGGTCTTTGTCACTGAGCAATGTATCCCTCGCCAAAACAACGAGGGCAGCGAACTCATTACTGACAGAGCAGATCCGTGCTCTTAGCTATTGAAGCAACCCGGAGTTTTAACAAGTCGGACCACAAAAGTTCGGACTACTGTTGAGAGATGGAGCAAGGCCGTAGCCGCCAAGCAGTCCGTCGAAGACACGATGAATCGAAAAGGCGTCGTGGTTAGTGACTTAGGCACTGGGCTTTAATAATAATAAGGAATCCATCGGGCTTTCATGCAACGCCCTCAGGGTTTGTTGCGAGTGGACGCCGTGACTGAGAGTGCTGGGCTATCATTAGCCATGGACTATGCCAACATGGAGGGCAGACAGAGAAACCGCTGTCGGTCAACGCGGTCAGCACATTACAGTTGGCTCTCATGATTTCATCGGAGCCAGATGAGACCGACGAACCGGCTGAAGTTACATCTCTTTTCTTTGATACTTTCACCCAGGAAGCACATGAACACAAAAATCTTTCCAGAAAGGGCCGACAGCCAAGCAGACTGAGGCGAGCAAGTCGCTTAACATTCCCTGAGGCTTTACAGCAATTGGGGACCCGGAATTGCTTCTCAGTAAGCGTCTCGCTTATCATTCGCCGTGGCATTAGTGGATTTCCAGGATCGCAAGTCTTTGAATCTAGCGAACAGAATAAGGATACTAAGGGCCGCTGGCGTTCAAAGTAACCATAATTACCAAGAGCAAGTACCAAACAATTTGCGCAGAATTACTCCAATCTACGCTTAGATCGCCGGACTAGAGTCTTCGAAGAAAGGCTTGCTCACGGATGTCGAATCGTTGTCATAGTAAGAGGGGTACGTCCATTGCCGAAGAAGATGGCTACCATAAGTGCCTCGATTCTTGCGCACCAAGCACATATCGCTAGTGTTGGTCTGTCGTCGTTCGAGTAGTTCATTAGCACACCGGCAAGATTGCAGTGCTCTCGATCAACTACGCGATACATTCCCACCTCTCACTGATGATGACATCGACAGGATTATTCCACGGTTTCTGAACCTGCGTCACCACGGCCACAATCACAGGCAATGAAACCCAGCGCTTACCCCGAATGAGCCATCGAAGCTCAAGTGGCAATACCTGATGTGCTGATGACTCTAAATCTGCACACTCACCACGGTGTTATTATTAAGTTTGGTTACGTCCTCCTTGCTCTCTTGATTTAGCAGGAATCACGATGTTGTTGCTTAGCAGTTTCGAACATGATCGTGTTTTACTATGGTAAAATCTATGGACTTTTCCATGCTCAAGTATCCATATATCCTCCATTCTGTACCCTTTCCGCCAAACGCCAACCCATAGTCTGGCAACCTATATCACAGCTGCCGGGTCAAGTGCCGTGATATGCCAGCCTTTAAGGCAAGGGTTCTACCGGGTATCTCCAAGCCAAACCCACAAATGTCATATGTACATCCCTGGCGGCCATGTCCTTCTACTTTGGAAAGAAGATACTCCATAGCAATGCAGCTTCTCGTGATCCTGTACAATTTTGCCCCCCTTGAATCCGTCTGCGTTGACTAGGGTGTTCTGCAACGTTTTCCGAATTTGAGGGACCAGCGGGTTGACATCGCAACCCATCATGACATGACGAAGTGTGTTAACCACCAAGAACATTGGCGTACTGATCGATGCTTGACCCGTATGTTATGATAGGAAGGGTGCCGACCGTCTGTGTACCTAACATCTCCGCTGGTGCCGGTTGCTGAGGAATCGCCGCTGTGGTAGCTGCCAGCGGCGCAGGGCCTGCAGGTACCGTGGTGATGTTGAGATGCAGTACGTTCGAGACAATGATCAAGTCTACGAGCCGGTTCGCACCCGGAGTAAGGAACTGGGTGGCCAAATTTTCGCCTTCTGGCATGTCTGTTGTATTAATTGCCCAGAAGCCATTGGGAAAGGCCACATAGTAGCAGTTCGAGGTAGGCTGGGTGATGGTGGCGTCCGCTGGCATATACGATGTTATATTGAGCTCGCGTTGCCATTGTGCTCCTGCTGGCATTGGCACGAAGGATGCATCATCCAAAAGCCCATATGAATACTCAGCCCCAACCAGCGGTACTTGTTTGCCTGCAATATTTGTGACGTTCATCGGCTGCCAGGGATTATACGTGTCGAAGAGGTTGTTCCTTGCTCCAATTGAATAATTGGATGTGCTGTTATTTTCCAATGTTATCAGAACGATTCCATTACCCTCGGCTCCAGAGTGCAAGATGCTGCCATAAAGCTGCTGTCCATCGGCGAAGGGTTGGAAGAGGGCAGCAGTGAAGAGAGCACTAAGGATGGAAGCGGTTGAGCAATGCATGTCTGAGACAAGTTGTTTGATGTGGAGTTGATGACTTTTCACAATTGCATGGCACAGAGCATATATATTGATCTTTAAAAGGCTGACTTTTGTGATGAAAATCGCCAAGAAGTATCGCGAGTACGGACTTTGCGACGACTTGCGCTCCAGTCCCATTTTGCAAGGGCGTGTCTCAAAGTATCTAGTACCCGAACGAACTCCTAAAATTTGGCTCAACAGCAAGACACGGGCGCGCGCATACCAGCATTCGATAGAAGCGCCATGCGCGTATACTTCTAGCCCTACCTTGCCTCAACGCTCAAGCATTTGGCAGGCGCTCAAATCTGACCCGGAGAATTCGCCCGACGAGGCTTACGCCACCGCCTAGGCTCTGCCTCTGGAAGCTTGGAGCTCTTTGTTGAGTAGCCGTTCCCTGCTCTCTGGTATGGAAGCATGACCTATCATATGCGAAACACTGAGCCTGCATACCTACGCGAGAGTGGGCTTGACTGGATTCTGGAGCACCGAAGCGAAGATTGATAGGCTCAGCTTTTGATCATAATAAGCGAAGGCATGCTCTTTGTTTTATTCCGATCCGCCAAAACAACCAACCAGCTATGACCAAGTGGGACTCTGCCTGTGTTTACAGGTTGACAGGTGGCCAGCATTAATTTCCGACGGCTGCCAAAATATCTGGGGATGCATCTATGCGAGCTTTCAGAGGAGTTTCACCAATTCCAGGTAGACTTTGACAGGCAAGAGGTCTTAAGGCACCTTCTAATAGACTGGCGGAGAAATGTAAGTAATCTCTCACGGCCAATAAGACGCATCACTTTTTGGGCCACCTTCCGACAGAGCTCCTTAGTACATCGCAGCACAGAACAAGCGAGCCCACAGGAGCAATTACCAAAAGCCTCTTTCCCCAGACCCGCCAAGATCCGTGTACCAAGAGCGCTAGTTATAAACATCGAGGATCAAAAGCACAGATGCGAAATTGACCGACTTGTTCTGACCAGTCTTTCAAGCACGGGATCTAAGCGTCATCTGCACTTGCAATTTGCTCAAATCGTGCACCGCCCGCAGTGCCACAAGTCCGGATCTCCCAAGACCTGGTCCTTACACCGGCAACGGCCACTAATCAGAGCGCTCTACCATAAGAATATGACCGGATGTCAACAGCTAATATCGGTTATCCATGATGCTCATACCGGCAAACGTGCACTTAGATGGGTTCTACCACCTGACATTGGCCGCACAGGCGTGGCCGTACGCGTTATTTGAGCTAGTTGTCAAAGATTCTACCATTCAATGGTGCGGAGAAGGCTTCCATGCTTGTCGTAGAAGTTTGAGCTGTAGCTTCTGATTTGTTAGCTAAGTTGGCTTCTAGGATAGCCTTGCTTTTGTGACATGTTGCTTTTCCTCATGAACCTTGATGGCTCCTTCCGCCAGGATTCAACCCAATTTCTTTCAGACATTTCCAGCTTTTGATGTGCGTCACGCCGCCTAGCAAACGTCAAAGCTGTACCTACGATGTCGGATGTCATTCAGAGCCTGTGCTTTTCACTCTAATTGCGAGGCGTGAAGGGGCTCCGAGACTGTCAAGTTGGTCCGACTAAAGCAACGGTGCGCAGATATCCAGCTCCTAAAGTCTATAACCGAGGTGCATTGAAACAAACCTCCCATCCGGTGCTCATCTTCTAACGTATACTCGAACCTTCCTTACTCATCTAGCTTAGTATCTACCAGCCGTTTCAACTCTTTTCCTCGTGAATCATAGCGGCGCTGTGATTTCTGTGAGATGTCTATGCTCTCCTCTCTTTGCTTTCTGGACTTGAGCCAAAGAAAGAAGTTGCCTTCATTCTCGATGTTCATGTTACCAAGTGGATCTGTGACAGGTCACCACTGACGTGTAGGGGGGTATCATCAGCTTGCATAGATTGTGATGTTTCTTTCAGACGTTTATGACCTTGATTGCTCGAGTATTATTGCCTGAGTTTAGATGATACAGCATGAACGGCTCGTGACAATGGCAGAGGAGGATCATTTGTAGATATTCTCTTTCTGATCTATGTGCGAGGGAGCGTCGATGAGTAAATAACTTCATCTCCGTTGCTTTATGCCGCTACACACCACTAAGACGTCCTGAAGTCTAAGCAATCGTTAACCTTTGAGCATTTTCATTTGAGATACATTCAGAGGAGTTGCCGTAAGGGCGGATACAACTAGCTATGGTAGTGGTGCTGAGTTCGCTATCGCATATCTGCACCTCTACCCTCGGAAAAAAATACAGCATCGATTCTTGACCTCCAAACACTGTGAACTACTTACTTGACATGATCTCAGTCATGAAACGTTCCCTTGTACCGAAGACTGCAATCGCCGCTACAAATCAAAGCCGACCAACCGAGCGACCGTAGCTGTCTACCACACCATCAGCGCCCACATCCGAGCAACCGTGCTTGCAAATGGGCCTATCACATCTCCAACACATTCTTCCCAACCCTTAACCATCTGACTCTGAAGAAAGTAGCACGGCTCTGGTTAGCAGCACGTCGGGAATTGCCGCAATTCGGGCTCCAATGGTTGAGCAGCGTTGATTGTAGCATATCTCAGGACTGATGAGGCCAGTGACAGGTTTCTCCCTGGGATAGTGGTAGAAGATAGTGTAATGGGTGGGCGCTGCATTTGCTTACGCGAGAGTAGATTGACACATTACTAGTGTCTATGTTCGGATTCGGATTATTGAGTAGTGCCTTCTCAGCGGAAATGGTCTGGAAAGAGAGATTCGATTTTTGGGGGGTACCAGATGTTAGGAGATGTATGAAGTATAAGGAGTACGTTCTATTACCGTGTAATAGGCGTTCTTGTAGCACGATTGAAGACTTACTGCGTACGAGTAACGCCACAGTCCATCTCTTGAGCAGATTCGCTTTTCAGCTCCTGTCAGCATTGCATCGTTTACTCATAGATGAGAGGCTGCTGTTTTTGCTGCTTCCTTGTCATTATAGCAATGGCGTTTCGGCATTGCGCGAATTACTCTTGGTGGCAAGCTCGGAATGCTACATACCCAAACTATGTCAGCCGAATCACGCCGGTACCACGTGGCGGTCTTCAATGCATCAGGCACAAGAGATTATAGCGGCAGACCTTACACCATTGAAGGTGTGACGCTAGAAACCAAAGATGCAGAAGCGGTGGGTCTGTCGAATATGTGGTCTCATGCTGATATCATTCCGACCAAGCACTATTGCAAACTGACATCCCTCCTGGAGAGTTGATAGGCCTCTTTATATCCATCTGTCTTCACTAGATGGTCCCGATGGTTGGTATCTTGCATGTGGACCTTAACAGCAGGTTCATTGGCTCCGAGATCTGGCGTCCCACTGGTCGCATGGTTTCGGTATGGAGATCTGTACCTTACTTAACCATAGAAATCTGTCCAACAAAGGGATCTTAACGTCGACAGGATTACTTGATATATTGAGAGCGGCAAGGCATTACGAAGTCAGCTTTACTCTTACCTATACAACAGTAACACACCCACCAATAGACGGTCCTGCCATTACGTTCATCAGCAGCAGGAAGGGTGGCTTACTTACTGCCAAAGTATTATCTTCTCATAACATTCAAACCCTCAGATCTTCTCACATTGATAGAACCTTGAGAGTAAGGGTCTCCTATTACGGCTCTCAAAACGCAAATTCATCAAAGTCTGTAGGACTGGGCAGCCTCATCTCCTTACCATCCACTCCACCATCAGTACGAAAGCATAACAAGTTCGTTCGATCAAGGCTGGCTACTGGTTGTTCCGCTCTTTGTTCGAATGTCCCGTGATGAATCAAGAAAAGTCGTCTAAAGATTGAATTCTTCGACAACACATAGTACAGCCCTCGGGCATCCAGATTTCCTTCCCCAATCTTCCCCCACTTGGACCGCAGGCAGCACCATTGAAAAATTGAATTGCCGAGCGGACGATGATCTAGCTAGCAAATGAGTGAGTACTCGTACCCGAAAAAAGACGACAAGGCGAAGCACAGCAGCTTTTGCCCGGACTGCATTCCGTCACAATGTGTTTCGGATTTCGTGTGTTGGAGTGGACTCTTCTGCTTACGATCATGTCGGATATTTTAGTCTGTATATGATAGGACTACCCCATTTATGCCTCAGGCGAGAATACGTGGTTGAGTTAATAGGGGCTGGGGTGTACCAAGAATGTTCTTTTTCAGGGAGGGCGTTAGGTAGCCAAATAATATGTGCTGATTGATATGAGCCGTGACGGATTAAGTCTAACGTCTCTTTGAGCGTCATGACAGTACAGTGTAAGCCGTACAGGATGAGTGGAGTCAGCATCTTATGAACAAGGGAGGGGCAAATAGACAGATAAATTGGTTGACGATATATTCCGATTGAGCGAGTATTGTTGCTAGCAACTGCATTCACCATATGAACAAGCTAAAACATGCTATTTGTACTTAAAGGAAATAGGCGTCGGATAACATCGTTAATGAAAGGCGCTAGGAAACCCCCTTCTCTTCCCCCCCGCGCTTTCCCCCACGGCGTATTGATCCAATAACCGCCGGATGGCGATGTGAGGATTGGAATAGCGCCGGTTTATGAGGTATCCCATTCAGACGAGCGCAACGCAGCCCAATAAATTGACATTGACGAGGCCATTCTGAGACGGAAAGAAGTCATCAGTCAATCTGCAACATTGCAAAAAAAAAAAAACGAAAAAAGGGCAAGGGACAAGGTAACTCACCTGGGGTTGGTTGCAACAGGCCACCGTCTGAATGTCAAGGCTGCACGCGGGATTGAGAATGTTCAAGGCTTGATTTTTTCCAACGGAGTCAGCAAGGGAAACCCCATTTGGCGTACGCGGGACCGATCACGCGAAAACTTACTTGAGTAGAGGCAGCCGAGGCCGGTGCCGTTGGCGGCGATGCTGTTACAGCATGCTAGGACTTGGTTGGCGCTGCAGGTTGGGCCTTGGGTTTCGGTGGTGGGAAGGGTGGATGCTCCGATGGCGATAGCGAGGACGCTGATGATGGTTTTGGCCTGCATTTTGGTGGTGGGTGGTTGGTTAGTTGGTGGATTGGTTTTGGGAAGGGAGGCCTGGGCTTGAGATGTTGAAGTTTGAGTGTGAGAGATGTTCTTGTGAGTGTGTCTGAAGTGTAGTCTTTGCTGGTTGGTAGAGAAGCTGATGAGATGGGACAGTTGGGGGAGAAGAACGACCTTCTTATAGATTTTTGGCAAGCTCACATGGAGTGAAGCCAAGAGCGTTCCGAGGGGTAAAGAAACACCCTCATGTGTGATGACGCAGTTGAGCACTTCGGAGAGAATGGTAAGCGATGTTGCTGCAAGCCACAACTGAAGGCGCTCGACCTCTTGCAGCATCTGGTGGTAACCTTGGTCATAGGGTGCCGACGTTCGCCTGTCGTTTGCGCCCGACAAAAAGAGAGGGGGTTCCAGCTGAGGTGGAGCCGAGCTCATGCATGCGGGTGTACTGAGCGTTAGTGCCATTGGGTCATTTTGGCAGATTCATTGAGTTGTGCATCTGGTCGAGAAGAATCCTTTCAGGAAACGGGAACTTGAAGATGCATCCAGTCATCGAATTGTGTCAGGGCAAGCTTACTATTCGAAACCCACTGACTGCTCGCGTCAACTGGTGTTTGGGTAGGACATCTGTGCAATCCAGGGCAATGAGTACTCGAACTCAACCATTATGTGGGAGCTCATGCGGCAAGGAATCAGTCCTGCACAGTATCGTCATACCATATCATCGCCAGAGTCGCCCTGCCAACTATGACGCACATGCTATGAGAACAGTGTGTCTGGGAATCCTGGGGTGCAGGGGATGAAAGCCAGGTTCGAAGCCCCTTTTCCTTTTGCCTAGCCTGTGAAATGGTTGCGTCTGCCACACCCTAGGGGCCTGCATGCATATGAAGTACTTCGTAAATTGGTGCGCTATGAATAGAACGTCTTATTGATTTGCATCGTGGGGCCCCGCAAAGGGTGCTTGCAGCCAATTCTACCCTCTTCGACATATCATTCGAAAAAGCTAGCTCATTGGAGAATGACCTTAATGCATGGTCATCATGTTGTGCATCCGTCATGTGGCAGAACTGCGGACCATCGGAGGATTTATGTTATGGGAATAGAATCTCCCACTTACAGCAACGTGATCTAGGGATATGCAACAGGTAGTTGGTACATGTAAGCGACGGACAGAGGAGGCAAAGAAGCAGGAGCATGGGGGCGAAGGCTTTATTGGTCTTGGCGACTTGGACTGATTGGGTCTCATTCGAGGGGTCATAGGGGGTCATAGATTTATAGTAGTCCGTTAAGGGTTAATCCGTACATCCATCCGCTCGACATATTGCTGGATCTAGGTTTGAGCGGGATGCGCCACGTACCGAAAAGCCGGTTGCGAGTACTTCTAATAAGAAGAAGAAGAAGGATGATGATGATAATTTCGTTTTTGTATCGATATCTTCCAATCATATGTAAAAGCGCTTTGGTAGAACAAAGTCAGCAGCGGGGGAAAGGGGCTTGGGGGATACATGCATGACATCGCTTGTGTGCGGATGCGAACCAACCAAAACGGTCATTTGCCGAGAACACATCGATCGCTCGCACTGACATCCTCAATGGATGAAGTAAATAAATAAATTGCTCTGCTGTGTCAACGTCGGCAAATTCCTTCGGACAGGGGGCTCTGTGCAAGTGAGACTGCTGAGTGGTATAAGTGACACCGACACAAGCCCGAAGCTTACTCAATGAAGGGTCTGCTTGTACGTAATACCTTGGCTACGGAGAATTATTTAAATAAAGCCAAGTCACTAAAAACTTGTAACTGTTTGATGCTTTCGTTCCATGGCGATGAACCTTGTAGCTTTCACTGGGCCAGTGCATCAGATGCTCGAATCGGCTGAGAACTCGCTACCAGCCAGTCCGTAGCTGGAGGATCAACCGAAGAAATTATTGCAGGAATGGAGCTTGTGCATTCAGCTGAATAGATTTGTTCTTGGCTGGGTGATGAAGCACATGATGTGGCACTCGGCATATTGTTGAGGTATTTAATAATGCACATGGTTCGAAAAGCGGCATGGTGAAGGTTGACACTGTGCATTGCACGATTTAGGAGCGCAACAAGCCTCCGTTGTCACCCTTCTCTGTCGATTCTTGTGGGTAAGAAGATATATCATAGTATTACGTTACAGAATCAAGGCGTGAGACTGAGCACAGTGTGAGCTGAGATCTGATTAAAGGCCAACTGAAAGAGACACACCGCCAGTAAGTGTTTGACCGGAAAGTTAGCCGAATATGTTCCAAGACACAGAGGGGGGAAGAAACTTTTTAGTATATGTTTCTCTGTATTCTCGATTGACATTGCTGAATGGGGAATACATCTTGCTGTTCCTTTCTGTCTCGAGTGGCCCGTGCTTCTGCCGTATGAGAGCCCAAGATGTAAGCACTAGCATGGCTTGCTAGTAGCAGAGTAGGAAGACTTACAGGTGGGGGTTACACAACATACTCGACTGGCTGACATGGTGGCCGAGCTGCCAACGTAGTTGCAAAGGGGGTTGCATGAGTGTTTGCTGGGGCGGAAGAATGGTGTGGAGTGTTGCCGTATTTTCCGGTTGAGTTGGCGGACAAGGAAGCGCTCATGACGCTGATATTGATGGCTTGCTGACCCCGTTCTGTGCTCAATGAGGACCTTGCTGCTCATCATCAAGGGGGTCTACTAGCGTTGGAAATACGTATCCCATCAGTGTTTGCATGAGAGCCAACTTGGCAGGAATCCTAACACCTTTTGAGGTCAGTGTTGTCCAAGCCAAGCAGTATATCGCCGATGATTTCGGATTGAAGGTCTGACGCTTGGCTCTCTCTCCAGGCGGATTAGTGGAATCGAATTTCTCGGAATTTTGGACCAGTCATGACGCTGAATGGCTAAATCAAGGCCTTTAGTGGAGTGCACCCTCATGTACCCTCATTAAATGACTCGTCATGGGGCAATTCTGGCAGAGAGGGTGGCAGCTCGTGTATAGGTAATCTTTGAGAGGCATTAGCTCTGACCACTTAGGTGGTATCGAGCCCAAGCCATGTCGAGAAGACTTATAGCGGGGTATTTTCAATCATTCTTCCACAGCATTCGCACCAACAATAGCTGCTTCCCAAGAACCGGTTGCAGGAGAGTACTGCAAGGAGATGATTCGACTCTTTGTCCAGGGTCTTAACAACAATTGCAAGTGAAATGGGTCGATGGATGGGCTTCCAGGAGTGCCTCAAGAGACAGCTGATGTGCTTCAAGTCGGAGAAAAAATGCTAGATAAGGATCAAATCCCCATTCATTCCAACTCCCAGCGCATTTGGGGTGGATCAGCGCACTGGCTTGGCTCTTCCAGGACTCGACAACACTGCTGTGCGTTTGTCACAATTTTGCACATCAGCTTTTCCTTTTTCCTCCAGCCTTTACGGGCCACTGCTTTTCTAGTCAGTGGTAAAGCTCTTGTATGTCAATGCTGGTCATGCTCTACTAGCATCACACCCATGCTCTCGCAGCCGTGTCTTGTCGACGAAAGGGACTCGTGTAGGACACGATACGCCCGAGGTATTGGAGAATGCATCTCTTAATCACAATCAATATAAATATTCTAATCTAGAATGAGCTTGAGCGTATGTTGTTCTAATCAGTAATCAAGAAAATATCTCGTATTCGAGTTTGACGCCGCTAAATGATTTTGGCGCGAGCCGGGAAAGTAGTCGCGGCCTGAGGTACCATATACCTTACCATTACTTATTGGAGAATCATTTCTTAAAGGAGGGAGTAGAAAAAGGAAAAGGAAAAGGAAAAGGAGAACACAAAAAAAAAGGTCGTCCCCGGACAGGATTGAACTGTCAACCTCCCGATTAACAGTCGGACGCGCTAACCGATTGCGCCACGGAGACTAGACATATGGACTCTACCTCAAAGAATATTGGAATTCTTCTGAGTAGACTTCTTGCACCACAGGATACTGATTTATCAAATCGATACCCTATATGCATTTATATTCAGACAATCTCATGAGGGCCAGTGGTCAGCCGAACCACAGCCACGGACCCAAAGAAAGTCAACTGCAAGACTCGGCCTTCGTTGAATGAATCCTCCCGACCATGCACGCTCAATCTAGCATGAGCACCCATTTGCCAGCTCGAGAACTATGCTTATACACCTCCTCCCACGCTTCCATCCTCAACACAAACCACTCCTCCCATTATTCCAAAGAAGCGCCCCGCGAAGCCAGCATTTTCGAATGGCCTCAACATTCCCTGACCTACCCATCTTCCGCGCAATCGCAAGCCATGACCCCAAAAGTCCGGCGATAATACATTCGAAATCAGAAAGACAATTCACATATGGCGAGCTACTCAAAGATGTTGAGGGCGCTAAGATCACGCTGTATAATCAATTGAGGTCCGCGTCTGCCCCAGGCGAATCAATAGGAGGGCAAAGGGTGGCCTTCCTGGTGGAAAATAGCTACGACTATGTAGGTGCGAGCGCGAACTCCTTCGATGCTTTACCCAGTGGCTGATAAGAGACAGTGACGCTTCTTTCCATATTGGCATGCGATAGCATAGCCGTTCCACTTTCCTCTGCTTTCCCTGCAAGCGAGCTTCGGTACATACTGGAGAACAGTGAGGCGCTAACGCTGCTCTCGTCCGGCAAGTTCAAAGAGAAGGCGGAAGAAGTCCTCAACGAGGGCTTAGAGCACCTACCAAGACAGCCTGTCCTCAATGTTATTGAGAAGAGGCTCACTGGCAATGGAGAAGATGAGGTCCAGCTGGTGCCGTTACCCATGACTAAGGGCGGTATGATGCTGTACACTTCAGGAACGACCAGTCGACCGGTATACACGTTCAACCAGCGCTCAAAGAATGCCGCTAACACTTCCCCAGAAAGGCGTCCTCCTTCCGGGAAAAGTCCTCACAGCCCAAGCCGAATCACTCCACAAAGCCTGGCAATACACCTCACGCGACCATCTCCTTCATGTCCTCCCTCTTCATCACATCCATGGTACCCTCAATGCCCTTCTCACACCCCTCTTTGCCGGCTCCACCATCGAATTCTTATTCCCTTTCAACGTCGATGCGGTCTGGGAGCGCCTGGCCACGCCCTTCATGCCAGACAAGAGCAAGAAGCCCATTACATTCCTGACCGTTGTTCCTACAATATACAATCGATTCCTCTCTTCATTCGACAAGCTCTCGGTACCCCTGCAGGAAGCCGTTAAGAAAGCTTTATTACCAGAGAATCTACGCCTCAACATCTCTGGATCCGCGGCATTACCCACGCCTACAAAACAATCGTGGACACAGCTGAGCGGGGGCAATGTCTTGCTTGAGCGCTATGGCATGACTGAGGTGGGTATGGCTTTAAGCTGCGGCTTAGACTTTCGGGATCGTGTGGACGGCAGCGTTGGATGGCCACTGCCTTCTGTCCAAGTCCGACTCGTGGAGAGCGAAACCAATGAGGTCATCTCTTTAGGACAAGAGGTCGACGAGAACGGAAAAGAGAGAGAAGGGGAGATACAGCTCCGAGGTCCCACTGTCTTTGAAGAATACTGGCGCAACGAGAAGGCGACTTCGGAAGAGTTTGTGGCGGCAGATGATGGTGGCGGGAAATGGTTCAAAACTGGCGACATTGCGACGAGGAAGATTGTGGAGGGTGCGGGGCAAAGTGGACAGGACTGGGCGAAAGGCCCAATGTATTTCATAAGAGGAAGGAAGAGTACAGACATAATCAAGACCGGTGGAGAGAAGGTCAGCGCTCTAGAGATTGAGAGGGAGCTTCTATCATTGTGGGTCACACTCAAGGTCATGTAGCTTCCTCGACTCGTCGTAGGCTAATGATCTTGCAGAACCCAGATCTCCGAAGCAGCCGTCGTTGGAGTCGCCTCGGAGCAATGGGGCCAGAAAGTGGCAGCGGTCGTCGTACTGAACCCAGCGCATGCGCAGACCGGGAAAGGGGGCAAGACATGGGGCGTCATGGATATGCGAAGAGCACTGAAGGACAAGCTGGCGAATTACAAGATACCGCAGGAGCTAAAGGTGGTAGAAGAATTACCCAAGAATGCCATGGGCAAGAGTATGTATATCTGCTCACCCTCTTTGCCTCTCCACTCTGACACGTTCAAAGTCAACAAGAAAAGTCTGGTCAAGGAGAGATTTGGAAATCAAGCCTAATTCAACAGCTTCCGAAAGGGGTACATCATTCGGATCGTTTATAGTTTAGACCTTCAACGGTGCTACACCCAGCACGTATTAACTCGCGCTTGCTACGAATTGGCAGCAGTCCTCTCCTCAAAGAGTATATCATTGCCCCATTCTTTTCGCACCCTATCCGCCAATCCACAAACGCTCATCTCGCACAGCAGCCACTCTCATCCACCAAACCTCCTCAAATCTCAAACTTCTGCCCCACAATCTCCTCACTCAGCTCCCACAGCTTCCTCGCCATAACGGGATCTCGCGCGTGCTCGCTAACCGGCTCCTTCGAAATCTGACAATCCCTCAAGAATCCGCCCGAATTGCCTTTTTTTTCCCATTACCACATCAGCTGATTTGACCCTCTCTCCCTTCTACATCATATCATATCGTCGCAAGCGAGTACGGGAAGGGATTGATAGGGTAGATACCTTTGATGGAAGGATCCAGCGCCGCCACCAGCGCCGTCGAACACCCCTGCTCCAACGTCTTCTCGGCCTCCATCTCTGCGGGCTTGTCTGGGTTCGCTTCGTTGCGCATCTTGACGCCGAGGGCGAAGGTCTCTTGCGAGACGCCGGAGATGAGATTCGAGGAGAGGATGACTGGATACGGGAAGTTCGTTTTTTAGCAAGCAAAGAAGGAGAAAGAAGGGGTTTCGGGGGAGCTGGCGACTTGTGTGAGCAGTAAGATTGGCTTTGACTTACGACCAGGGTGGACGGCGTAGGCTTGCGCGCCTCTTTTTGCGAGCTTTTCGGCTAGGGATTTGGCGAAGAGGAGGTTGGCGGTTTTGGACTGCCCGTAGCCGTACCATGGGTTGTAGGTTTTTCCGTTCTGTGATATTTTGCTGGTGTCAGTTCAAGGTCCATTCGTTCGTTTATCCCTTTTTCCTTCCCTTCCCTTCCCCCCGCAAACGACACAATAGCAACCAGACGAACCAAAGCACACCCACCTGAAAATTCCAATCATCAAACCTCACCCCGCAAATCTCATACCCCATACTCGTCACATTCACCACCCTCGTCCCCTCCCCCATCCTCCCCACCAGCAAATTCGTCAGCAAAAACGGCCCCACGTGGTTCGCGCCAAACTGGCTCTCGACCCCGTCCGCCGTCGTCACAAACGTGTCCGTGGCCATTATCCCCGCGTTGTTAATCAGCACGTCGATCTTGTCCCCGACGAGGCTGTTGATCTCCTCGGCGCACTTGCGCACTGAGCTCAGGGAGTTGAGATCGAGGGGGATGAAGCGGGCGGTGGTGCTGGGGCTTATGGACTGGATGGAAGTTATTACGGGGTTTATTTTTGAGGGGGTACGGCCGGGGAGGATGAGCTGGGATGGGTGGCCGTGGGCGAGGGCCAGGCAGGTTTGTTCGCCCAGTCCGCCTTTGCTGGCGCCGGTTACGATGACTGGGGGTTCTTGTTAGTCAGGGCCCCGAGCCCGGGGGAAGAAGGGGGCAGGTGAGTGGGATTGGGGAAAGTGGGGGGGGGGGGGGGTTTGACTGACTTGTTTTGCCGGCGGTTTGATCGGCAAAGGCTTCGGCTACTTCTTTGCCTGTTGTCGTTCTTGAGAATGAGTATGGGTTTGGGGTGGTCATTGTGGGTCGGGAGAATGGAAACCTGAGGGCGTGGTGGCTGGGTATCAGATCAGGTGGGGTTGTCTGGGAGTATCGGGGCCGAAGAGGACGGTCGGTTTGGAGATTATGAGAAGATGGGGCCGGGGTCACTTATATAGCTGATTACTCAACCCCACTCCTGGCCTCTACGAAAGGAATGAATTTTGTCTGTTATGCTTTTCCGCTCTACTGGTCCTCTCCTCTCAACACGGAAACGGCAAAACCACAATCCGTATACTTGCTCAAGCGCCAGTCTTGGTGGGATCCTGAAGGATTTGTACTACCATGCAGGGTCCAGCACGGAGGATCCAACACGGCTTGTTGACATGTGTGAGAGGCGCGGGGCAAAGCCAAGACAGCGTTGGCGCCATGGGTTGGATTTTTTCGTGCATGGTAGTGCAGACACAGCGTTGACGACCGAATAGGATTCCCCCCCTCGATGCACGGAGCGAATAATCTAGTGCTATAGATGCAAGACAGTGGCTGGAATGAAAGATTGTTACTTTTGATCTCGCCATGAGGGAGCGATATCGCGCCGGAGATTGAGCCAACATATGATGCTGCTCGGGCAGTGGAGATCCTCACTTCCTTCCTACTCATCGGCTGCAACTGCCCTTAACAAAGGCTTGCAGCGACCTCGTGACGTTCAGGAACAACTCCTCCTGCCACTTGTTACCGTCCTTAGCCACAGGCAAAATGGGCTTCGGAAGCATCAACCAAAGCATTCGCATACACCTCGCCCGCAGATATAGACCATTCCCGCGCTCATCGCTAGGTCTAGCGCGGCCGTGAGTTCTGGTGTTGCGGTCTGCGGCCCGCGCTGAACAGTGATACTGTCGCCCTCATTTCGTGGTCTTCGAGCGCGGTGTCAAAGCAGGGCCAGATCAACGGTATTCGTGGTATAGGTAGGTAACGAATAGTTAGTGGGTATGTAAGATGAGGCTGGACTTGATGTTTGAGTAGAGATGGTGTGTAGTATGTATGGTTTGGTTGATTGAATGGATGGATGGAAAAGGTGTCTTGAAGAACCATGCGGAAGACGATAATTTTTTCGCTCCAGCACGAGTGTAGCATCAGGAAAGAGCAGACGATGATTGGAGTGCTAACGCGATTTGGTACCCCTGCCGAATATCTAACGGGAAGCCATGACTATTAATCTAATAAGCGTTGCTGGTAAAGGGTATATATAGATGTCTGTTATAAAGAAAGTTTGGTCGGAATCCAAGATTGCATGGCGTAGGGGACTTGCGAGGTCTTTAACTAAGGGTCAGAGACGGAAGAAAAAAGAGCTCCTCTAGTCCGATGTGTTTTCATTCTGGGTCTCGGATTGCAAAGCCTTCACAGTGCTTCATGCAGCGGACATAGCATTGTCCGAACAATCAACAATGTTGGTTTTCCCAACGGCATCCTATCATGACTGTGGCTCTCGCACCTACCGAAATCGAGACTTCATCGCTCTGAAGCACATAGATAGGCAGCCGTCCCTGAATAGAAAGGCTGGCTATCAGTATCGAACGTATGTTTACGATGTTGCTCTTTTTGGCGAATTCAGACCGTATTGAGGACCTGTGCTTGTGGACGCACACATAGTCTTCGAACTGTTGCTTGATTCAAACAGTCCGATCGTGCAAAGAGGGACTGGACGATGTCTGGTATTGAATGAATGATGTGATTGAGAGGTCGATGAGACGAATTGGACTGGCTACTCGTGGGATGTAGATGGTGAAGGTCACTGGGAAGCGTGTATAAAATGGAATGACCGTTTCAACCATGGGGAGCGAGTTGGCTGTATATCCAGATCATCATTCCGTAAGGGACATTTTCGAGATTGTCCAGCCTTTGGGCCGACTGTACTGATTGGTGATACAGGCAAGCAGCTTTATAGGATAAATTTAAAATGATGAAGACAGGTTAGATAAGTTATGGGTTTACAGATAGGGTAGAGTGTCATTGGTGGCAACAAAGTTGAGACTGAAAAAAATGAAAACCTGTCCGTTTGGGGAAGATTTCACGTGCTCCACATAAATGTCGTAAGCCCCTAGATGTTTATGAGTATGGCCAAAGTTCTATGGGATGTCCCCGTACGAGATGAAACAAAAGGGAAGCCCAACGTGGCGCAGAGTGAAAACTGCCAAGAGGTTCATGAGTGATGCGTTAGATTTATGGGATAGTGTTAATGAGAATCTCGCGGTTCTTGGCTCCCCATCAATGATGTTGAAAATCCGTAAGACCAACTTCGAAGTTTGCAGAATGATTCAAACCGATCTCGCTTCAAATTGTGGATTCCTTCATGTCGTGCTGGAAAACTCCCTTCTCAGCTAGCAGCAATCATTATCGAGCGAACTTCACGGCTGGCATCCTATGCCGGTCTGTATCATCTCCTCATTTAGAAAACCGACTGGGAGAACATCAACGCCACGAGCAGTCGCTCTCCCTTGGGAATGGTGTAGAGCCATCTCTAGGCTTCCTCCTCTTCCTCGTTTGGTGTCTCACATGGCGCCACGCCTTGTTTCATTCCACCTTTTCGCGCACTTCTTCGAGCACTCTTGTCATGTGCTCTCAGGTAAAGCTGCCCACTTCAGTATATCCTCGCCCTCTTAGTCAACGCGGCGCTGATGACCTCGGTAGATGGATGGCGACCTCGGCAGAAGGATGCCCGGGTCCCAGGGATCTTGTAATATTTCAGACCCCTTTCACTGGATGCAGCAAAATGCCAGGAAGGCACAGTCTCTCGGTCGGATCGTTGCCCTGTGAAGCATTAGTATGACATATGGGAAAGCCGAGGGCTGAGGGAAAAAACTCACATATCCTACCCATCGCTTGTATAATTCGTCCGGATACGTCGTCTTCTCATCGATGGACGCCCAATACGACATCCGATGCCACGTGGCGTCGTGCTGAGGTGGAGTGTTCAATACCGTCTTACCCTCAGCTGCGTTGAACGCAGCGTTCATATTCTCAGGCGATTTGGCAAAGTCCAGATAGACTGGAAGCGGGAAAGCGACCAACTTCAGGCCATGGTGCAACGCTGTGGATTCTGGGTACATCTCCGGAGGCATATAGAAGCCTGAGGTCACTTGGCCATGGTGCATAGCCCGTAGCAGGCGCTTGGAAAGGCGGATCATCGACGTGGTGCCCGTCGCACGTCTGGGGGTATGGTTGCCATCGGGGTAGTGCTCGACTTTGTCTTTTAGCACGAAAGTGGTGCCCTCAGGGTCGAAGACGGGTGCGAGATTGATCATATCAGCGTCTTCACCAACGCCCCACTCGTAGTTGTCGTTGGCTGATGACTCTGTAGGGGGTGTTGGGCCCACTGGCTCAATCCCTTCGGTCCTTTCTGGACCCCACACCCCTCCGTTCCCTGAATCTCCTCCTTCGTCAAGCGGTTTGATTGCTAGGGAAGTCTGATTTGCGACAATTTCCATGAAATTTGTCCAGTTGCCATGAATATGAGGGATATAGTATCGAGAAGCGCGCTCCCAAAGGTATTTTCTTGGCTGCTCTTTTGCCCACGCTGATATTGTCTCAAGGTGGTGATAGTGGTGACCGGTGTACCGAACGTCCATGTCGATTTGCCAGAAATGTTCAATATCAGGTCGTAGGAGGGAAAGAAGTTGCAGAGGCTGCGCCATGTGTCCTGACGGCGAAGTTTTGGCCCTAGAACAAGATTAGCATAAATTGATGGTAAAAATATGGGGACCAACTCGTGCTGTCCAGCTTTGGGATACCATTTGTCTAGGAGTTGCCGATTGAAGAGTAATGTATTGTCCTTGAACTCAACCGGCACAACCTTGTTCAATGTCTGCTGATAGGAAGCATCGTTGTCGAATATTGGTGCACTGGCATCCAGGATCTCGACCATGATGATCACCTCGTACTCTGCGCCAGAGTGCAATGCTAATTCCACAATCATGGATCGTATGTATTGCATCGTATCAACGGTCCACTCATTGCTATCTCCAGTGCGAAGGATTATCGCTGTCCTTTGCTTGTATTTCTGATTTGATTTCCACAGCCTGTATGACATGCTTTCTGGTGGGCTGTCATCCGGCAGCACAATTGTACTGTCAACATCCTGGACGTCCTCGTCGCGTGGCATCCAAAAGGTTGTTGTTCGATTGAGGAATTGGGGAGGTTCGTAGCGATATTGATTCCTCAAGAGGCAATCTCCTTGTAGGTAACCCCAGTCCACCTTGTCCCATTTCACCTTGGATGCGCGGTTCGATTTGCGCTTCCTTCCGTTGCCCTCGAGATCTCCCTCATCATATCCATAGGGGTCGTAGCGGGCATGACGGTCCAGGCAGAAATCTGATGCCAAGCCGGTGGCATTATAGGAGCCAAACATTGGGACAGGCGCTGTTTCCAGTGTCAGCCATTCATCAACCTGATTCCACATGGAAAGCCTACGTCGTTTCTGCGATCGATGCAAAACCAAAGTATCATCCGCATTGTCATTCACCTCCACACCTCTTGGCCCCAGACACGGCTCATGCTCCCCTCGCCATTTCTGCCTCCATGCCCGGCTATTGTACTCAGGGTAAGGAAGATAGATGTTGGAGGGAAGACCTTTGGCGGAGTCTTTGAAGGCAGGGAAGGTTGGAGCTTTGGGATTGCTGGAGAAAGGTCAGTGAAGGTAGGAGTCAAGGGTAAGGCACTCACAGTGAGATAGGCTCAGGTTCATCGGCGAGATTGTCGGTGCATACTACTGCGCCAGGCTCGTAGAGCTTTGCCGGGATGAAGGCAGATGGTAGTTGCGGGGCGGATTGGAATTGGAATTGAAGTGGTTGTCGCCAAAACCAGAAGGAGAGGCAAAGGGCCACGCTGAGCGTAATGTAGCGCGTTGGACGTCCAGCAAAGAGGGATAACATGGCTCTTGGTGGCCGAGATTGCAGATGGGGAAGAGGGGGAGTAGAAGCCATATATATTATATCATCCTCTTAGAGACTTTGAAAGAGTGTGGTGGTAAAGGCTCTTGTACACGGTGTTGGCTGGACCGCCTCCTTGATTCATGTTGGCGCAAAGTGTCTGGTATGTTTGGATTGTTTCACCTCAGCTTACCGCGTTAAACCTAGAATAGTATAGATCGAAATATAGAATAAGGCTGAGCATGTTCCAGGCTCGCATCACGTGCAGCCATATGCCTACGCCTCCATCATATTCCTCCCTCGTTTTGCCATGTCAAGAAGCACGCTGCTGCATGACCAATTATCCAACCAGCCTATATCGAGCCTATCTTTCCCCAAAATCAACACGTCTCCAGCCCCGACCGCTCCACTATCGAGACTTTCCACAAGCCAACATTCAAATTCGAGATCAGGCTCCACTAAGATCCACATCCAAACCATGCAAAGCGTATCACTTTTGGGGGGCTTGACATCCGGACTGCTTCGGAAAGGCTACTGGGGCTACAAACCCTAAGGAAACCTACTTGTTCCTCTATAAGGAAACGCCTCTCAGTTGCAAAGGCACCCTAAGACAAGCCAGAGCCGAGAATGGCTGGATACTGAAGCTTGTGAAAGAGTTGTGCATACGCACGTGCTTTATTCCATGCTCTACTCTTGTGGGTGAGGATTAAATGAAGCAGTGAAAGACTGCCACTCTAGATATTGCCACGCACCACCACAGAAACATGTCATTAAAGCAAATTTTGCAAGGCACGCGTTTTGCACCTTCCGCCAACGCCACCAATCTAATATATTACGATTGTTCCATGGCCACAGAAGCCGCGCAGGTAAGTGGGCGGGCCTGTCTGAGGCTTGCAGTCATTGATCGTGACAATATAATCTGCATTTCAATGCAATTCAAACGTCCCGTTGCCATTCATGGATTGGAACCAGAGTTCAATCTGCTGGATATATCAACCAAATGACCAAGAATCACTCGAGTATCAAACACATTCCCATGGCTTGCTGAGCATTTCCTGCAAGTCTTACTTTTATGTGTAGAAATCGAACTTTACATGATATAGACTCTTTGAGTGACGCAGTGCAGACAGCTTAGATAGATGCAGGATCGCCTTTTTGATAGATCAACTAGAAATTTGTATACAGGACGGCATTAGCTTATATATGTCCCCGTCCGAGCCCAGTCCGCCAAGCCGGACACCCAAGCCGGACACCCAAGCCAAGGGTTGTATTTTGGTGTTGCAGGTGAAGACTCCAACAGGGGTCTACCGTGTATCAACATGATGTGGGCGGCACTGAGCCGCCGAGGTTGCTGACCATGGAATGGCTGTTGAAACGCTTCGCGGCGAGGACCCTGTATACAGCAGTGGTTGACAAGGCATGGAGAAATATGGTTACCCAACGCGAAGCTCTTGTAGCAAATACTTGGGACTGGGACATGGCGAGGGGCCGCCATAGTGACAGTTGTTCTTAGCTGGGCAATGTAAAACATTTATGAAGACGCGCAATTATGTTCAAGAAGCCATGGTAGCTGAGTTGGACCAAGATGCCAGAAGGTGGCTCGCAGATGAATGTAGGTTGTGATAGTCAGTCTTGTTATTCAAAGCTAAAGAACCCGCGTCTGGTACGAGCTTTAAAGAAGCATAGACACAAGACGCATTAAGAATCCTGGCTCAGTCTCTGGGAAACTCTATCGATGATCTCCTCAATCGAGTCTCCTCCCAGGACCTCGCCAGCGGATACGTCGACTTCAAGCTCTGTGGCGTGATGTCAGTCATAGAACTTTGACCCGTTTCACAATGCGGCCGTACCTTTATGAAACCAATACTGGCATGAAACCCCACTCAGACTATCGATACCATACATTCCCAGAGCCTGCGATGGATCAAAGGCATCCACACCAAAGCCAAGCAATTGCGACAAAAAGGTCAAGAAGGCATGTCTAACGACATCCCTCAGCTGTCCCGTATCTCCCTTGTGCCGTATCGCAGCTACTTGGTCCTTGAGCGGCGCTTTATCAATTTTGTCCCCGCCTTCAGTTCTCGGAAGCTTGTACTCCTGCAGATGCCCAAATTCAGGCCACTCGGTCCACAGGAGAGGATCGCTACGACCAGTGAGGGTTCCATCTGCTTCACGTTCGAACATGTTTAGCCCGGTGAGTATCAGAGAACGGTCCCGGCGTGGAGATTCGAGGATTGCTGCCTCCATGATCTTGCCGAGGTGGTACTTTGTGAGGTGAGTCAGCCCACTGCGGCTCAGTATTTGCAGCATGTTCGGATTGGAGAGACTATAGAGGACGCCCATGTCGGCTAGCAAACGAATGTCAGCTTCATCATCGTGAATCTCAGCAGCTACGGTCAAGAAGAACTGCAGAATCGAAGGCATGAGAAGACTTACTCATAGCACCTAAAGCCACAGATATCCCAGGAAGATCCAAAGATTGCCGGTACTCCGCTAATGCATTCAAAGAAGCATTAGCTACATTGTAACTGGCTTGATTCCTGTTGCCAAGGACACTCGCGATGGATGAGAACAAGATGAAGAAATCTAAAGCGTCCTGCGATGTCTCTTCATGCAAGATCCAGCTAGATTTGATCTTAACACGTAGGACACGATCCCAGTCCTCGGCAGTCATGGTAGCCATCGGTGCGTCTCCAAGGACCATGGCTAGGTTGATGATGCCTTTGACAAGACGTTCGCTGCGAATGCCGCAGAGGACTTGGGAAATCGCTTTGCGATCACAGGCGTCTGCTTTGATGCATTGAACGGATGCACCAGAAGCGTTCATAGCGGACAATGCCCCTCTTGACTCCTGAGTGCCTGCGCCGCTCCTAGATATGACCGTTATATGCTTGGCTCCATTTTCGATCATCCATGAGCAGATAAAGCGGCCAAGGCCTCCGAGTCCGCCTATCACTATATAGCTGGCATGCTTCGTAAACGTGTGCGCCTCTTTGTTGTATATAGGCACATGGTCGAGGATGGTTGCTGCGTTGCGATAAAGGAGAACGGTTGAATAAGGTTGCGTGGTATTGTCGAATGCCTCCTTGTAGTTCGCAATGTCATACTCATTCAATTCCAATGGCGTATAGGCCAACTTTTGCCAATCTTGCTGTACTATTGCTCTGCCACGATCTGAGCATAGGTAGTGGGTGATATTGATTGGTATGTCGTTAACGCGGATGCCATCGGGGCCATGGAAAGTTATGACAAAATCGGCGCTCGACCCAGCGTATAAACTAAGCACAGACGCTCCCAATCGGCTGCAAGCTTGCTTGATGGCGTCCAGGAGGGGGTTTTGAACGTCGAGTAGAAAGGTCTCACCCGGACGAGCTCTTGCAACTCCATCGACAATACAAGATGCAACTGCTACAATTGCATATTTCAACGCCGCCTGCGAAGGCTGTATTGAACTCGGATACTGGCACACATGATTAGATCCGGCGCTTACTCTGTTCCGATGGATATGATCGGGATGCCAGCCAACTACGCGAGCTTCGGGAGGGAAATCTGGGTCTTGGCTGTGTAGTACTCTGCCAGCGAAGAACAATCCAGAATGAGGTTGAGAAGTTACAAGATTGGGTTTACCGTTGACCATGCGTAGAGTCGTGAGGTCAACCACCGATGCATCGACTAAGATCTCGATAGCTTCGCCGCTCATCGTCTGGGTAAGGCTGGCTTTATGAGAAAGAATAACGGGCTCCCCGGGCGCTGCGAACCCGAGCGAGTAATCGGCCTCACCTAATGGGCTTCGCACCTTTTGAGGAAGGCCCAAACCAGCATAGGCAGAAAGGCAGTCATCGGGTAAATAACGCAAGACCTCTTTACCAAAATCTCCGGCTGTCCTTAACAGCTCACGCTCACCATCAATCATTCGTGCGTATGCTTGTTCGACCTGTGTTGCAAACGAACCCGGGTTTTTGTCTGCCATGTCATTGGTCACAAGCCACGATATCCTGAGAGAAGGTTGCTCCGTCTGAAGCGTGCGGAGGAGACTGCCTCCGACATTGGAAAAAGAGGTTTTATGGCCATTACGTGTCACCCATAGGATGCTTTGCGCACACTTCAGGAGGGTTTGCAACCATGGCAAAAGCTCGGCCCCTGTCCATGTGGTAATGACTGGCTTCTCTGGACAGTCAATGACTATGGCATCAAACTTTGTGGAACCGCTTTGCTTGCAGAAACGAGTTACTGCCGCAGGTTCCAAGGCAACAGTCTCATTGCTCTCAAGGGCATTGAGAAGGGGTACTCTAAGTTGATCCATAAACATCACGACTCTCCGATTGGCGCATACCGGAACAGGAATTGTAGACTTGCGAAGAAGCAGCCAGAGGTCTAAGCCCAGGTCGATAATATCACAAACGATTTCCAGAGATACGCTTTGGTTCGATTCGAGATCCTGCATATGCGCCTTCGGGATGCACAAGCAGCCTCCAGGGTGTAGCTGATCGCTCAGCTGTACTGCTGCAGAGGCATCTTGTGTGAAGATCATGTGATATTTGCTGCTCGTATCAGAGCCATCGACCAGCCGTATGCGATTTGAGATGATATCTGGCGGTTTCGAGGAGCATGTAATTGATCGAAAGCGTTGCCTTGCTTCGCCATTCGCTGTACCAAAGGCCTCAAGGATAGAAGTAGTGCTATTCTGGGGGACGTCATCGATCTTGACATCGCACATGGGCCACTTGTGGGTCAAGAGTTCCGCGCATCGCTCCAGATGCATGGTCTCAGTAGCCGATAGGGTCGTAATATCCGGAAGCAAGACTGGCTGGAAGAATAGTGGATTCATGGCTGGCTTCTGGTGAAGCACTTTCGCTGCTTGATGCCGGATGCCTTTCAATGATACGACCTTGTCAAATTGACGAATCTCGCTATCGCTGTCTACAAAGCCAAAAGACGAAGGCTTGACGCGAGTATAGAAATACCCGCAGCTCGCTCGCTGCGGCCCAGTTGACACCGTCAACGAAGCGAGTGAAGACAACTGATATTCAGCCAGAACCCTTAGGCTTAAAAGGGACATTGGCAGTAATCTTAGAACGCAATTCAGTATCGAGGGATTAAGAGCGTATGTTTCAAGTTCGTCTCCGTGGCATCTGAACTCTCCGGATGAGCCTTCTCGGCCCAAATTCAGGTATCTAAGGCCTGCTCCAACAGTCGGCTCCAATGCCTGGGCCTGGTCCATCAAAGCTTGGTCGTGAGACTGGTTGGGGAGATTGAGGCTCGAAGGCTTGATAATGATTTGTGTCTCAAGGTTGCCAGAGCAATGCCTTGTCCATGAGTTCCCCTCTGCTAGATTCTGAAAGAAAATTTCGAATGTAAACTTGTTCATCGCATCCATCTTTCTAGCAATCAACTGGGCTTCCACTACGGTTTCTGGGTCAGAGAAGACGGAGAGCGGTAGCGATCGCTCAACCTTGACATTGGACAAGCCATATGAACTATTCTCGGACTGTGGGTCGTCAGAAAGCTGACGGGCAGCCTCTAGTGCCAAGAGAAGGTATGCCGCGCCGGGCAGTTCTGTGAGTCCTTGAGCCTGTACAAGAAATTAGAACACCTGTTATCTCCACATCACGGTGCGTACCTTGAGTTCTTCAAGCCAGGGAAGTTCCTTCAGCATAAGCCGATTCCTCCAACTGGGACAGTTTGGAATGTCATCTACGTAACGGGAACCCAGTAGTTGATGTCGCGGAAACTTCCGAAATCGTACATTACGACTGACCCGTGACTCTGCCCAAAAGCCTTGTGAGTGGTTCCATTGGTAACTTGGAGCATCGGGAAGGGTTTTGCCAGGCTCATAGCAATATTGCAGGCCGTCAAAACTACCCCGAGCATTGATGTTGGAAACTTGGAGCGGTAGACCGATCCCGATCATTACTCCGGCGCTAGAGAGAAGGGTTTCAAAATCCTGCTGTCCGCGCATGCAAGTGGGCAAGTAGGTTATACCGGATTTCCCTAGCACGTGGAGGCTCTCTTGCACCGGTCCCTTCAATGCTGAATGAGGTCCAATCTCAATGATCGTCGCTGCATTAGGGTGACCATGAATGCACTCTCCCAACGCCGCCTGGAAGTTGACTGTTGATATCATGTTCTGTTTCCAGTAAGATGGAACGCATTCCGATGCATCAATTCTACGACCGTAGACGGAAGAGTACATGATACATCTTGCGTTCTTAAGTAGAGGAGTCACCGTCGCCTGTGCAAGCTTGCTATCATATCTCGCAGCCAGCGGGAGCATATGATGCGAGTGGTAGGCTAGAGGGAAGTTCAGTTGGAGTATAAGTGGAGATGAGTCAGACCATACCTTGGCCAACCTTCAGCTCTCGACCAAACCGCTTTTCCTTGACAAGCTGCTCCACTATCTTTCTGATCGCATCAGCGTCTCCAGAAAGTGTACAACTACTTGGCGAGTTGACAGCCGCAATTTGAACGCGACCTGCAAAAGTCTCGATCAGAGTCTTTGCATCACCTTCGTTGAGGCCAACAGCACACATAGAGCCCCCCGAGCGCTGGGTCGGGTGGCCGCACAGTACAAGACCGCGGTAGTAGGATACTACCATCGCATCTCGCAACGAAAGTATACCCGCAGCATACGCTGCACAGATTTCCCCGGAAGAGTGCCCGACAACCGCTTCTGGAGTCACTCCCCAAGATTCCAGCACGGCCACCAGACCCAGCTGAAGAGCGGTGCAGAGCGGCTGAGAAAACTCCGCCTTGTAGATGTTGGAGGTTTCCTTGGCCTTGGAAAGTTCTTCTATGATACTCCATGCTGGAGGATCAGGTAGCTCTGACAGTAGATGGTCACATTCTTCTAGGACAGATTTGAACAAGGAGCAATGGTTAATTAAAGAAAGTCCCATCTGTACCCATTGAGCACCTTGACCAGTGAAAAGGAATATGAGCTCTCGCTGGACTTCACGGGGCTTTGCATAAATACGGTGATCATCCCTGCGCAACGCTGCAACGACTTCTTCATGGCTGTCTGCTACGAAGAAAACCGATTTCTTGAGTGTTGACCTGCAGGCAAGCATGGTGTGTGCAAGGTTACGAAGCGCAGGCTTGGAGGCATCGGCGTAATCTGCAAATCTCAATGAAGACTGCTTGAGAGAAATATCATCCGCCGCGGAAATCTTGAACAAGTATGGCCTTCTATCGAGAGTAGAGGTTTCTGGCAGTTCGCCTGAGTATGCTTCTAGAACAGCATGGCCATTCGTGCCACCAGCTCCGAATGTGTTGACGGCCGCTCTTCGAGTTCCCTTATTCGCTGTCGGCCAGGAGGTCATTTGACTTGGTATCTCAACATTTTGGAAATCGATCTTCGGATTGGGGACTCTGAAATTCATCTGAGGTGGGATCTGGGTTCTTTCAAGACACAGAGCGACTTTCATGATTGACCCAAGCGCGGAGCATGCCTCGAGGTGCCCGATATTACTCTTGACAGAGCCTATCACTAGAGGATCGATAGCATGATAGCATTGGCCATATACTGAATTAATGGCAGAGAACTCCAGAGGATCACCCGCTGCCGTTCCGGTGCCCTAGGACACGTTAGATGCGCTTGTGGGCCGTGGACCAGAATGACTTACGTGAGCCTCTAGATACTGAATATCGGCTGGAAGGATGCATAATTCCTCATATAGAGCTTGCATGTTGCGTTTTTGAGCGTCAGCTGATGGTAAAGTAATGCCTTGCGTCTTACCATCTTGATTCAATCGTGTCCCCTTGATGACTGCACGGATGGGATCTCGATCTGCAATGGCTTCTTTCAAAGGCTTCAGAAGGAACGCGATCACTCCTTCACCTCGACCATAGCCGTCGGCTGTAGCGTCAAAGGTATGACATCTGCCAGTAGGACTGAGAAAACCTAGCTCGGAGGAAGGGATAAACATGTCCGGGCTTAGAATTAGTTTGGCGCCGCAGACAATGGCCATCTTGGAATCGCCGTGCTGGAGGGCGCGCACGGCTTGGTGTAACGCTGCCATGGCTGACGAACATGCTGTGTCGACGGACATACTAGGACCGGATAGATCGAAGAAGTAGCTGATTCTATTGGCCGCCATACAGGTTGGGGTGCCCGTAGCCAGGTACCGAGGGGTGTCATCAAGGTCC
The DNA here is from genome assembly GCA_033085395.1 of Xanthoparmelia taractica. NCBI lineage: Eukaryota > Fungi > Ascomycota > Lecanoromycetes > Lecanorales > Parmeliaceae > Xanthoparmelia > Xanthoparmelia taractica. The sequence continues at coordinate 3,008 of JANQBS010000290.1, read as the reverse complement.
CGACCGGCAATTGTATGATACTCGCAGCCTTCCATTCCTGATCCAGACGATCAGCGACTGCATGTACCGCATGTGCTTCGTATACAGACCTGCGAACACGGCCGTGTCCGTGCCAGAAAAAGCATCCAAAGGTATACCAGCACTCTCGATGGCTTCATAAGCGATTTCCAAGAGCATACGCTGCTGAGGATCCATTGCAATCGCTTCTTGGGGCGTAATGTAAAAGAAGGCGTTGTCAAATTTGTCGATGAGGCTGTCATCAAGCATGTAAGCTTTGTCCACATTTGTGAGACCTTTTCGTGGCCCGCCGTTGGGATGATAAAAGCCTTGACTGTTGAAGCGGGTAATTTGGCTTTGTACATCTCTTGAAGAGGCCAGAAGATCCCAGAATTCAGAGGGAGAATTGGCGCCAGCTACACGACACGACATGCCAATGATGGCAATGTCACTCTCACTTTTTCGAGACATGATTGATATTTGGTCATGAATGTGTCTAATGCCAGATACTTATAAGAGGAGCAGTTTGAAGGTTTGGGTGGGGGGGGGTGCTTTGTTGAAGAGAAAAGAGGTAATGGCTAGCTACCCTTACGTTGGCCAATCCGTTTCTACGAGTAGCCAGCTCGTAGTGGAACAAGATTTGATAGAGAAGATGAATGTTGGATGCAGAGATTCTGTTGGCTTTGTAGGTAAGGTCTCCCAGTGATGATCCTGTCGGCCTCGCCGGCAGCCTTGTCGTTGAAAATCTGCTTGCAGCATCCATCACGTACGTCATACTTTCATCTATCTTTCTGTTGGTGGGATGGTTGAATATTGTTATCATTGGCAAGCAGTTCGTTCTTTGATACCCGGTGAGCACTAACCTACTGTCAGTCGACCAATCATTGTCCATTTTGACCTATCTCATGCTGATGGGTTACTTACTGAGTAGAATGACTATGCAGATAGTGGCGATAGATTTCTCGTGCGCTCCAACGATGAAAGTGCTCTGGTACGATGAGGACGCCAATCATTTTTTACCCGCATTCTCGGATCTCCCGAAACGGTGTCCTACTCGTTAATCCTAGGATATGCACAATCCTAGGATATGCACAATCCTAGGATATGCACAATCCTAGGATATGCACAATTAGGGCTAGGGCTAGCCCATCAAAATATTGCCTCTTTTGAATTCTTTTAATAGATCTACTGGAATAGAGCGTTCTCATTATTCGAGGCCGTATAATCTAATTGAAAGGCCGTTCCAATTACCACACTAGCTATAAGTTCAATTCCCCCTATTGCCTTGGTTTTTCGTGATAATAATAATAACATTTACTATTATTACCGCTTTTGATTGGGCCAATACTCGGCCCAAAAAGATAATAAAACGACTACTACTCTTAGGAGTACTATCTAAATCATTATTCAAGTCCAAATATTCGTATAATACCGTAGTGTAATGGTTGCTAACGTGATTCCCAACAGACATCCAGAATTTCTTTTTTTGGATTCTGGAATACCATGGAAACCACTACAACGCAAAGCACGTAATAGCTAGCTACGACACGTGTAGGACACGTGCACGTAGCCGTAGAACGTGTTTTGTGACGTGACGATGAGGCTATACGAAGTGAGATTCGGCGAGGATAAGATTGCCTAGCGCCGAGCGGAGAGCGAAGAATCACGTCTCGGCGACGAGGTCTGCTAGTAGCAATAGATCTTCGATCTCGCTATTTCATATACACGTTACTAGCTATAATATATATCTCGCTTCGAGTTAAATAATGAATAATCTGGTATAATAATAAGTGCATCTTAGTATAATCTTGAATAATTAAAATTAATGTAAATCTCGAGTATAATAAAAAGATCTAGCGACGGCGAGATCAATTAAACGTCGCTAATAATTATTCTCGGCGATAAATATAATATAAATCTCGCTTCAACTATATTTATAGATAATCGTAATCGACGATAATAATATTATAGTATTTATCGAAATATATAAAAAAGGACGAATACAAAAATATCGAATAAACATCGATTAATAATTTGCGCTACTCTATCACAAAGAAGCGACCTCAGGGCGTATTTTGAAAATAATTAGCTTAAAGTCTACATCTACTATTCGTGTATCTCTTCATATTTCGATCGAAGATTTTATTAATATTCTATCACTTAAAATAGTAATATATATGCACGAATCGATCAATATAGATAATCGAGAAAGTCAAGTAATAAACTTATCAATTTACAATTCCCACTATAATTAAATTATATTTCTTACTCCCTTTATCAATAACTCAAAAGAAGAAAATAACTTTAAAGAAGCTACCTAAGAAGAAACGCCTAGTCCTTACAATTAACGAGTATTATTAGACTCTTTCAATCTATAAAAGAGACCCTCAATAAAATAAACCTATTATTAATCAAATTATACGATACTATAATCTTATTACTTTCACTCTAAACCGTCGTATTAATAATAAGACTTATTCTTATCAAGAAGCACATAAAGATAAATAGAAATTAAGTCCTATAGAGAAGAAAGTTCTATAATTATGGATTCTACAACTAGCAGAGTGGGATTAACCTTCAAGAGTTATACGTGTTAGAGAGATAATCTATGAAATACTAGTAGATAAAGGGGATCATAGATTAATAGGTTATAATTAAGTATCTATATTTCTAAAACGTTATCTTAAGCTCTAGAGTCGATTTAATTAATCACTAGATAAAGAGCGTACTATAATCCATGATTTAGCAAAGCTACTACGGTGATTTCAGCTTATTAAGTTCGTAATTTAGAAGTATAATATTTAGAAGAAAGATATATACAATATAAATAAGAAAGAGATTGCTCTTAATTCTGCTAATAAAGTTAGAGTCATATATTTCAAGTATAATATATAGGAATACAAAGCTCAAAATAAGAATAGAGAATAGGTTTTTTTTTATTAAATATATATTCGTGAACGAAAGACTTCTTTTACTATTCGTTATCTTTAAAGAAAAGCTTTAAAAAAAGA
>JANQBS010000289.1:0-46216 GCA_033085395.1 Xanthoparmelia taractica | reverse complement strand
TTAAAAAGATATAATTTTTTAAAAAAAGTTAAAAAAAAGTTAAAAACGACTATGTTCAACAGATACCACACCTTTCCAACCCGTAATTTTAACTACTTTCTTATTAGTGCGTGACTTAACATAAGCGATTCTGATTATCTTAATTAATTTTCAATTTACTAGATATTTAACTAATTTAATTATCTTATTAAGATTCTTTATTATTAATTAATATTAAAGAATAAGAGAATTTTTCGAAGCGTCTAGCTTGGGTTTAAATCTATATCGAATTAATAAATTTCTTATAAGATTTTCGAAGTTAATATTAAAGATTTTAAATTTATTATTATAGATAATTATAAGCTATTTAAATTCGATCGAGTGCGATTCTAGTCTTCTTCTTCTTCTTTTATTCTTTTTTATATTTTTATTTATAATTCGAAGTTTCTTTAATTAAGAAATCGTATAATTAAATAACTTTTACTCTAAGATCGCGTTATTCGCGAAGCTTATTTAAGATAATTAAAAACTCTTTAAAATTCGTATTAGTTTACTAAATTAATTATTCTTAAGTAAATATATTTTAGATAAAAGTAAGATTCTTAAGTGCGCGAGAGATATCTTTAGATAATATCGACACTTATTAATTTAGAGTATTTTTAAGATAACGTTCTAAGTTAAGAAGTAGCGTAGAATAAATTACGAGATCGATATTTATTTAAGAATCTCTTACGCTTTACTTCGTATCACGAGATATTCTATAGAGATTATAAATAAATCGTTAAGTGTGTGATATTAAGATATTATCTAATTTTATAAGAAAGTAATAGTTTTCTTTAATTTTTTAAATAAGATTACTTTTTTACGCGAAACTCGCTCGAATCGAAATTAAAATTAATACGATAAAAACGAATTTAGCTAAGTTTATAGTAAGTGCCTTAAATTAATTATAATATAAGTAATAATTATTTAAATAAAGTTTGCTTATAGGCGAATAAACTTTAGAGAACGCTTTATTAGTGCGAGGCGTCGAGAAGTAAATTATATAAGTAATTTTTATTAGCGAATATATATGACTTTAATTACTATATTAATTAATAATAAAATAACTAAATCGTGTTAGAAATACGTTTAGAGCATATTAATCGATAGACTAATCGCGTAATTTATAGTCACGTCGCGAAATTAAATATTAAGTGAGTATATTAAGTAAATATTAATTTTATAGTGAGATTCTTTGCGAAGAGCGTGTGTATTCGTTTCTTAATTATTTAATATATTATAAAGATTAAGAGTCGTTGAGATATAGTTCTTTAATTCGTCTAAATAATTAATATAAGTTAATTTTAATTATAGTACGCTATTGATATTTAACTATAAGAAAGTAATTTATATAATTTAAGAGCTATCGTGCTATAATTTCTTTAATCTCGCTTGCTTACGAGTCTTTAATAATTTTATATAATTTAGATCTTCTAATAATACGTTCGTATAATTTAAGAGATATTAATTCTAAAATAATGCGTGTTAGTGTCTTTCGAAGTTATCGACTATATTATAAACGAATTCTTTTAGCTCGTACGTCTTACGAGCGTAATAAGAAAATAAGACTTAATTTAATATTAAAACTATAATTAGATTAAATTAATAGTAATATATAACGAATAAATTAAGTCTAAGAAGAAACTATTTATCTAGAAAGGAATATCTACGAGGAACGTCAAGGTCTATAGAGGCTAGTCCCGATTGGGAAGGTAAGTCGCGGGAAGGTAAGCCGACTTAATATTGCAAATCTATGTGATCGTCACACTCGTAACATTTTAATACTTTAATATATTATTATAAAGAAAGAATATATCTATTAATATTTACATCTATTACTAGAAGAAGAATAAGAGATTTTAAAGATTAGAAAAGTAGTTAATTAAACTAGAGTCTCTTTCAATTAATAATATCTTTACTTATAAATATAGAAATTTATTTTAATTTACTCGAATTCGAGCTTGAAATAATTATTAGAAATAAATTTATTCTAGTTATTCTATAATATTTCGTTATTTACGACTTATTAAATCTTTCTTAAGTATTTTAATATATTAATAATACGTTAGTAATATATTTAAATCGTAGTATAATATTATATAATAAAAATAAATTAAAAATATAATATATATTTTTATTCTTTATGCGAATATTTTTAAATATAATTTTAAATAAGATAGAATAAATAATAATTAATTATAAATATATTAAAAAGATATTAAGAACGTATTAAATTTTAACTTACGATATCGTTAACTTTATAAGATTTTATATAATTAATAATAGATTTATAAGAAGAGAAGTTACGTTAATATATTAATAATATATTAAAAATTTATTAATAGAAATTATATACGATCGAAATAGAACTTAATAGACTTGTTATTATAATATATATTTAAATCTATATAATAGAAGCGCTCGAGCGAGCAAATAATTATTTCGTTTTTCTTTTAATATATTATAAATATATTAATTTTAAAGATAGATAGATTCTCGCGAGATCGCTTTACACGTATATAATAGAATAAAGTTTTATTATCTAATAATATAATGTCTTTTTTTAATATTTTAAAAATATATTAAAAAAATATTAAAAGTACGGGTCGGAAAGGTGTGATATATTTGATGGTATGGGACTAGTTTTTCGAATATCATATCGAAAGATATGGGATATCCCATACTCCCATTGGGTTTTTAATAAATATATTATATAATATTTTTTTATATTCTAAAAATACGTAAAAAGCTTAAGCGAACGCTTATATAATTATAAAATTCTATAAATAGATTAAAAAGATATAATTTTTTAAAAAAAGTTGAAAAAAAGTTAAAAACGACTATGTTCAATAGATATCACACCTTTCCGACCCGTATTAAAAAGATATTAGAAATATATTTACGATAATAAGAAAAATAGTAAGATTTAAAGTTAAAATATATTTAAAATATATTAGAGATAAAGTCTAAATAAAAGTTACGCGTAATAATAAGAATAATAAGAAGATATATAAAATATAAGAATAAGATAGAAAATAGTTTAAAATAACTTACGTAATATTAAAATAAGTAATAATATTTAATTAAGATATTTATAAAATAATAAAGAAAGTAAATAGAAAATTATAGATTATTAAAATACGAGCGCTAAGATTAAAGTAGAATAGAATAAAACGTTATAGAATCGCGAAATTACGAAAGGCCGAAGCCCGAAGTTCGACACGTAAGACGAGGTTCAATATTCACTAGCGTACACAATCCGATCTTTAGCGCAAGGCAATCCGGTCTACGTGTTATCGGACTTCGAAGTTTCAGACGCGAATAAAAGTCCGCTAGAAGACTAAATTAGACACTAAGAGCCCTATCTCTATTGCAGCCCTAATCTAGCTTCATTTAGACTAGGTCATGGTCAAACAGGGCTGGGTCGTCCGGAATTGCAGTTCATCCGAAGCCTTTCTCATCAGAGTTAGATCTTTGTCGCTTAAGATAAAGTGTCTACGGGCTCGGGCTAATAAGATATCTAAACATGCTGTGCCTCTCCGACATACACTGACCAGCATCAAGCAACTAAGATTTTAGATGTTCAATAACAAGACATATATAAGTACGCATCTCATGCTCAATGCATCTCCACATGTTTGCCTCGAGTGACTATACTTCGTAAAACATTGTTCCCTCCTCTCACTAAGCACTACTACCACGAGAAGACCAACATCATTCACTCTGTCATAAGTGATTGAACCATCATAATGTTCTCACAACGAACTTTGAGGTCTTCTGCTCCCCTCCTAGCCACCGCAGCCGTTGGCGGAGGCCTCTACCTCGCGTCTGTCCAAAATGCTTCCCAAATCCAATCTACCCCCCCTTCTTCAGCAGCCACAGACACCACCACGCAAGACCCCCCACAAACCCCAAAAGAGCCCAAGAAAATCTTCACAAGCGGCCTCTCCTTCCTAGACCTCACACTAGAAAGTTCAGAAACCATCAACCACAACACCAAAAAACTCCGTTTTGCCCTTCCAGACAAAGACGCCGTCAGTGGCCTACGCCCATCCTGTACGTTACTTATATATAAAACCCCTTCTCGATAAACCCCCCCCCCCCACCCTGGTTCCCCGTCTTCAGACCCTACACCCCCATCAGCTCCCCCACCAACCCCGGCCACATCGACCTCCTAATAAAACGCTACCCGCACGGAAAAATGAGCGAGCACCTGCACGCCCTCGTGCCGGGCGAAACCCTCTCTTTCAAAACCGGGCCCTTGCCCAGCTACGAATGGACGCCCAACAAGCACCCGCACATCGCCCTAATAACAGGCGGCGCGGGCATAACGCCCATGTACCAACTCGCGCGCGCCATCCTCTCCAACCCCGTCGACCAGACGAAGATTTCGCTCATTTTCGGCGTCAATGCCGACGAGGATGTGCTTTTTGAGCGCGAGTTTGGGGAAATGGAGAGCGTGTTTGCGGGAAGGTTCAGGGCGGTGTATACGGTTAGTAATCCGGGTGCGGACTCGAGGTTTGCGAGGGGGTTATGTCACGAAGGAATTGCTGGAAGCGCATATTCCTGGGCTGGAGGAGGGGGAGGGGGTCAAGGTTTTGTTTTGCGGGCCGCCGGCGATGGAGAGGGCGATTGTGGGGGAGAAGGGGTGGTTGGGGAGTCAGGGGGTGTTGGGGGGGGTGTTGAAGGAGATGGGGTATAGCAAGGAGCAGGTTTTTAAGTTTTAGGGGTTGTGCGGTTTTGTGTGTTTCTGCTGAGTATTTTATGGCGCTCAATCATGGCCATTCAACGAGGTTTTTTTTTTTTTTCTTTTCTTTTTCTTTTTAGAAAGAAATAATTAGCTACTTCTTCTTCCCTGTCCTATTACCCAATTGCTCGAAATCTTGGACTTTGCTCCCGAACTTCTGTTGCTGATAAGACTTGGGCACACGCTTGCCACATGAAAACACCAAAAAAGAACCCCCGAGTAAGCCTGTCGAAGTCCTGAACGTCGAGCTGATTAGGTGAAATTCATGTCTAGACAAACATGCAGGAGAACAACAAGAAAGATCCTAACATTCCCCCCTTCTGTTACCGTTCGAGTGATGTAGTAATTTTCGTTCTACACGACTTCTGCGCCGTACCCACTCAACAAAGTTGCAGACTCTAGCTAAAATACCAGTTTGATCATAGGTATATAGAGATTGTTATATAGAGAAAGGTATCTATAAAGCGTACTGACTCGAAAATACGCACTCATGTTAAACCAAGGCTTTGTATGTATTCTGGCTCCTGTTATTCTTTGAATGAATGGATATTCACCAAAATTTCCCGTGCCCTTCCCTTACCTTGGCCTCAATTTGTTTTCTCCTTCCTTCCCTTCTATCAATCAATCAATTGATGGATTGAATCCGGCGTATCATCATTACCAGCTACACACGCCCAATCCCCAGGGCTTGGCATTCTATTCTATGTTGAAATAAAATATAAATAGAGAATTAAGCATTTTCTAATATTCACTTTTTGACATTCTATCCATCTATCTGTACTTATGCCGACTTTGCTGCTCGAATCCCATCCTTATCTTTGAGACTCAATTGTGCCGCTGATAATGTTCGAATACCAACCGGGTTACGTGGTCTGGTTGGAAGATGAGTGGGGTTCTTGTAGAGTAGAGGCGGTGGTTTGATGTGCTGGGGCGGAATGAGATGGAATAGGATGGGGATGGGATGCGATGCGACTTGGATGTTATGTTGTAGTTGACCAGGGTGAAAACGTCTCCAGGGGGATCGTTCTTGATCGCATATCCTGGGCACCTTCTGCTTTTTCTTTCTCTGCCAGCGAAGATGGAAAATATTTTTAAATCCTGACTTTTGATTCTTTCTCTCGCAACTAAGCTTGGCAAGGCTATACATAGTAAGAATTAGTGATTGTATTTTCGTTCAACGGAAAAGATTCACATAATCATGTTCAAATCGATCTCTCCCCTTCCCTTTCCTTCCCGCCCAAAGTCTGCACATCCATCCTCCCCTGCCCATCTTTGCCGTGGTTAATAACCGTTACCCGCAAAGGAAACCATAAGCGGGTTCTCGCATATGCATAACCCGTTGGCTTTTTCTTAGCAGTGACGGTCAGGTGTTTAACCGGCGGTCATGTCTTCATCGTGATTTTCGATACTGTCTGTTATACTGCACCAGGTGCCAACGTGATGAAGGCCCTCAAGCAAGTGACAACCGATATTCCTGATCGCACGTCACGAGAAGCAGCGGAGTTGATCTTTGGTTGGAGTACTGACCGATGGGGAGATAATGGAATAAGGATGATATTCGACTATGTCAGCTCCTTGCGTCCTAAAGGGCATAAATATGCAGTGATGCCTTGCCTTAGTACTCTACACCGCACGCTGCGTCGTCTAACTTCCAGGTTCCGCGCCGTAGTATTGAGTCTGAACGTTCCATTTCAGTGCCGTCAACTTGAGCTGGGTTTGGCTACAGTGGTTTCAATTATCTAACTCGAGCGCGCAGTGGGAGCCCAACACCGCTTACCTGGCCTTACGCGTGATATCGTTTTGTTGACAGTCATGGTAAGTGAGCGAAAGAAAATACGTGATGTGGTTGGGGAAAGTCGATTTGGCGGGAGAATTCTGACTATGAATTTTAGAGTCTTTCTAACAACGTGGTTAGTGTTCTCATTCATGAAGGCATACACATCGGGACCAAGCAGTACTGTAGATAGATGATTGAGCCGTCCCAACGCTAAGGTTAGCAGTTAGTAGGCTCAGCTAGGTCGTTAGCAGGCCTAGATGGGTTTCTAGACGTGCCTCAGCGCTAGAAAACTCCCTATATCTATGTGACATAGACCTGGAGTATTTAACTAGATAGCTATATATAGGCGTGGATGAGTGAAATAAAGAATACGATTGCTTTGAGTGAGAAGAATTCGAATAAAGAGCCAACTAATGATATGAGACTTATACATATAATGCTCTCGAGAACACGTGTTTCCCGCATATGCGTATGCATCTAAAATAAGGGCTGAATCATAAGATATATTAATCTATAGTTTCACTATTTGATTAATGTTCTCATTTATAAAGACATATATATCGAGATTAAGTAGTATTATCGATAGATAATTAAGTCGTCTTAACGCTAAGATTAGTAGTTAGTAGACTCAGCTAGATCGTTAGTAGATCTAGATAAATCTTTAGACGTGTCTCAGCGCTAGAAAACTCTTAAATAATTAAAAAAAGTTATATAAGAGCCTCGTAAAAGGCTTCGCATAGCGATCTATTGATATAAGTATTATTAGTATTAGCGCTGATGAGACGAAAGATACTAATATCTTCGTAATGTGATAAGAATTCGCTCGGGATAAGTAGTAATATAGAGGCGATAGGAATCGGACTTTCAGCGTCTTAATAGCATAATCTTATTGTCACTAAGGCCCGCCTCTCGTACTAAAGTAATAGTCTCTCTACGAAAGAAATATCTTAAATAATAATTTCTCACATTAAGCGAGATTAGTATTTAACAAAGTTAATTAATAATTAGTTCTTTAGTAAAAGAGTTTTTATTTAATTAAAAGAGGGGGCTATTTAATAAGATCTTTCATCTAAAGAGATATCGTAAGATCTTTATTATATAAGCGTTATCGTTTAACGCTATAATAATAAGTGTTATCTTTTAACGAAAGGGATTCGTTTTGAATATTAAAAGTATAAGTTCCAGGTATTTCTTATATAGCCTTATCGAGCGACGAGTAAGAAATTATTACTCGAAGTCTCGGTCTTTGCGATTACGTGTGATATATATAAACTCGCCCACACGGAGGAATGCGATAAATACGAGACAAAAGACTGCATAGAGCGTTACTTCGACCTCGTCTTCTTAACTAATATAAGTGAGTATCTATAATAATAGGTCTTTAATAATTAGGCGACGTTCTTTTATCTTAGCCTCGCCTCGTAGATATCGAATATCGACGATAATTCTTTATAACTAAGGGTTATAAAACATCGTAAGATTCTTATATCTTATATTAACATAGGCTAATCTAACATCTATTAGATAGATCTTTATAATCTTAATTTTAACTCGTTTTATACTAAGATATACGATTTAGTTAATAAGTAAGTTAATAATCGCTAAGAAGAAAGAAGTGCTCTTATTGATAACGTAATAAGCGCTATATAACTTAATAAGTGTAATATACGTTTTTCACGTCTTTGCGACTAAATCCCATTAGAGAAAACGAGCTATCTCTCATAATAATGCGATCTGATTATATTAGGAATCTAATAAGTCCCGCTTTAGCTCTGCGGAGCGATTAAGATATATCTCAGCTATAGATATACGTTAGCGATCTTTCAATATCGAAAGCGTAATAAGTTATCTATTAGCTTATTGATCTTAATTAGAATTTATATTAAGATTAAATAGATATCGTATTTAGCTAGTAATATTATTATATCTCGTAGTAAGATTATAACTAATTCGCGAATAGAGAACTTTCTAAGATTATAAATATATACGTTGTTATCGCAATATAGCATCAATCGTGATCCCTAAAGTCTTTGCAATCATAGTCGAATAACGTGATATATAACCTTTATTTTTTTGAACTAAATATCTTTTTAACGATAACGTGTGATTATCGAAATACTAAAAGTCTTCTAAATCGACTATAAGAGATCTAAGTACTTTAGAATATAATCTCTTATACTAAAGATTTCTAATATATCGATTTAAATATATTATATTAATCGACTAGTAACGTAACGAATTAACTTAAGATTATTCTAGTCTTTTAGAAAGATCTTTCACCATCGTAGATCGATCTTTATATATAATATGATTTTAATAAATACTATTAATCTTCGAATAGTATTAAAAAATCGCTTTAAGAACGCCTTCTCTAGAATCACGATCTTAGCGGCAAATAATAAGAACTCGACTATTAACTCGAGCTCGCGATATAAGATCACCGCCCGATTTAGGAGATTCTTAATCGTATTTCTCGCTCGGGCGAGCTTGTCGAAAGGGAGTCTAGCCTACATTAGAATACTATCGAACTTAATCCCCAGAAAATCGACTATAATATTCATAATATCCTTAGTGTGATTAATCTTGAAGTCTAATTCTTTATATACGAGGTCGAATTATTAATTATATACGATTATATCGTCGATTAATACTAAGATAGCGAAGAAATCGTTTAGATAGTAAAGCACTATAATTTAAAGAAGAACTATCACCAAGATTTAGTTGAGGGCCTTTGCGAATAAATTAAATATAAATAATAACGTACGCAGGCCGAAGAATAGATATCGTTTTATTTAATAGCGATCGTTATAGTGAAATCCTAATAATTATTAATTTGAAATTACGATCGATATATATCTAAAGACGTCTTTTAAGTCTCTTTTAACGAATTAAGCCTTAAGATCTTATTATAGTAGTGCGGTTATTACGTTATCGTATATAGCGTATTTCAGAGCTTCTTAGTTCTAAGATATATCGTTATTAACTAAGATCTCGTATAAAAATAAGAGATTATAAATACGCCTTTAATTATTATTATACTTCGAGATTAATTCTAGCGGCGAGTAGACGAATTATTACTTCGCCTAAAAATTAATCTCGGTTAGGCGATTATACTAAAGCTATTTTTAAAGATTCGTCGTTAATATATTAGGTGCTGCGAGGGCTAATTAATAATTATAATTGCGATAATTTAGAATTTAGCCTCGATATTTGATTTTTGCTTTCTTTCGAAGAATAGTCGAAAGAATCTTTACGAATATAAGATCTAGATAATTCTTTAATTAACGATCTTAATCTTTTATTTATAGCGAACCTTAACTAATTAGATTTAAATCTAATAAATCGTATAGCGCGTATAGAAATTCTTCTATTATATATAGTAGTGATATAAGTATCTACGAGTGCGTTGAGAGTTATTTAAACTTTAAAATTCGATTATTTAGCGAGATAAGATTAATGCTTAAGACCTCGATTTTAATCTTATAATACGTATTTGCTAGATAATTCAGCTAATAATTAAGACAAATATAAATATATTAATAGTACTCGCGTAAGTATCGTTTCTTATTGAAATTTCGATATATAGCGGAGAATTTAAGAGTAGAATCTAAGTTCTGCTTAATATCGGTGAGGGCGGCTATTTTACGTAGCAGAAGATCGCTATAACGTTTATCCTCGATGATTCAGGCTATAAAATTATTCTAGTCGTTTAAGATACGTGCGTTTATAAACGTATAGTAATATTCTCGAATAAAGTTAAATCTATATAAGGCTGATAACTTAGTTAGACGAAAATGATAATCTAATAGTGCCTTCTATAGGCGGATGGCCACTATAAGATATATATAGTAATATATGGCCTGGCCATATACCTCGAAATACTATAGTAGGGGCATCATCTTATTGGCTTTCTGAGCATTATTCGTATTGGCGCGATTAACGTATTCTCGATCTAGCTTGGTGAGGTTTTCGAATTTAAACGTTTTAAAGAAGATTTACTTAAAATACTTAATATCGATAGCGCGATAGCGTTTATAAAGATTAAGAAAGAAACGTGTATCTTTAGTATACATAAAAGAGACTTTAAGATTATTACTCTTTTTTAAATTACTATTAAACTCGAACGAATAATGTCGATAATAACGATAATAGCGGCGAGAGCGTGACTTATATATTCGATACTGCTTATAACGATTATATTCGTATTTAACGAGGCGTTCTTTTAGTTCTAAGACTTAATCGCGATAGTTGAAGACCTTAATATTAATCTCCTTAATCACGCTTGGGCTAAGAGTTTTTAAGAAGGATATCTCCGATATTATAGACTTATTTCTACGAGATCGAGCGAAGTCAGGGAAGAGAGAGAATATAATAGCCTTTACGGATATCTTAGACCTATTAAAGACCTTCTTGAAGGTTTTCTTAAATGCCTTGAAGCGTCTAATAGTAATAGTTATAACGTAAGAAAAATAAGATAATTAAGAAGATTAAAATAAGTGTAGATGTAAATAAGATAAGAAGAATATATATTAATCTAGTATACAGATGTTCAATAATTTAGAATTAGTTGAATGAAGGTCATAAAAGAATGCGATTGCTTTAAGTGAGAAGAATTCGAATAAAGAGCCAACTGATGGTGTGAGACCCATACATATAGTGCTCTCGAGGACACGTGTTCCCCGCATGTGCGCATGCATCTGGAACAGGGGCTGGATCATGAGACACACTAACCCATAGTCCCACTATTCGAACAGCGATGGAATGTATTCTAAGTAGTAGTGAATGAAAAGTCAAATCGAATGCTTTCTTGTGCGTGGCGGTAAAGACCACCAGAAAGGCTGCGAACCATAATCAAATCCATGAAATCTGCCAAAATTGCTGTGTGAAACGCCTACTAAGGAAATATCCAGTTGTTGATGTGCTCGTCAGTCATAACGTAGGTTAAATTCTGTCCGGGCTGCTCGCAAAGCGCGTTGTCATTAGAGAGCAGAGATGGTAGACTTGAGTAGTTCAGCTTGCTTGTGACTGATGTTCCTTTTAGCTCTGATATTTCTTCCCCTTTTCTGCGCTGGTGGGATTGGTCTTGTTCGCTTCCTCTTTGATATATTCATTCACTGCTTGTGCCCACTTATCAAGTCTGTATTCCAAGGTCCCTTTTCTTTCACTCTCAAGGACTTGTTTCCCGGCTTGCCGGAATCGCGCTGGCAAGATTGCTCTTTGTCCCTGTGGACTAGATTGGTCCTTCTCATGCGGTCTCTGACTATGGTATAGACAGCATGGTTGCTGCTGAGCTTAGTAATTGGCTTGTCAAGACTTTCAAGACTGATTGATGACTCGTTCTTGGAGCTCCCGAGTCTGCAGATGAAGATCGAAAGATTAGTCGAGATGGTTGTTACTCGTTGGACATAGGTAACATTGGTGTTCTCGTATGAGCAACCAAGTATCATTTTATCTTGGAGTTCTCTGATTTGCATTAGTGTCCCCATGCTCTGTCACGATCAAGCTCACAAGTAGATACGCAAATAGATCGTTAGACCTTCCCAGGCCAGGGCCAGCGAGCCCCAACAGGCTACACATCGGAGCGCCGAAAACGTCATGCCTAGGCGGCATAGGTCTGAAGTGATGGTTTCTAGGTGTACATGGACGTGGGAGGATGGGACAGAAGAATGTTTATGAATGAAAAAATTCGAATGAAGAGTCATCTGCTGGTGATGGGCCCATACAATTGGGGACCTCCGGATGCCTCGATTTACGTTACCTTAAGTTGCCGGCTTTTCTGAGTGCCTATATCTATCTGACAGATTTACTGTCTGTCCAGCTTATGATGTTTCGAATGTATGCTAATCCCATGAGAAAAGGAGCGCCGACGCCCGCTGCGCCCATGCTTGCATGGTTCCTCTAGCTTCTGTTTGCGTAGAGAACGCCTGGCTCCGAGATGACTGATTGAGGTATCACGCTCTGCGCTGTAAATGGGCTGCAGGTATGCTGGTTTTTCACTCTGTCCATAGTATATTCTACAGTCTCTTAGATTCCAATTTATACTTCTCAAAAACTACGAAGATCCAACCATCCAGATCTATTCCCCTCCTCCATACTCCATAAACGCCCCAAAACCCTCTACAAACCCTCCATCCTATAATTCTTCTGCCACAAATCCCTCGCCTTCTGCCTCCTCGCCTCCTCCTGCTCCGGATCCAACGCCTCAATCTCCCCCCTCTCCCTCCGCCCCCTCAAAACCCTAAGCACCGTCCACGCCATCCCAGCATGCACCCCATACGCCAGCACCGACAAAAACTCAAACGCAACCATCGTGCCCCAGACCCCTTTACTGACGCCGTGTGTGGGACCGCCACGTATACCCTGCGGACACTCGGCGCGGCGGAGGCCGTGGGGGATGCCGGTAGGGGAGGCACCGGCGCAGGCGGCGA
Organism: Xanthoparmelia taractica; assembly: GCA_033085395.1. NCBI lineage: Eukaryota > Fungi > Ascomycota > Lecanoromycetes > Lecanorales > Parmeliaceae > Xanthoparmelia > Xanthoparmelia taractica. The sequence continues at coordinate 33,243 of JANQBS010000289.1, read as the reverse complement.
GGGAGAGGACGATGGAGCAGAAGTAGACGAGGACGAAGAGGGAGGAGAACCAGAGGGCCATTTTTGGGGGGTTGTTGCGGAGGAGCATGTGGAGGTGGAGGGAGGGGAGGGCGTTGAAGAAGGAACAGCCGGGTATGAGGAGGGTTTGGATGATCATTGGTCTGTGGGGTTTTTGTCTGTTCTTAGCTGTCGTGTCATGGGCATATATTGAAAGAAGCTTTGAGGGGGGAGGGGAATGTACACTGTCAGGTTACTGCCTAGCTCGACGATCCAGAGGGAGCCGCAGACGAGCTGGACGATGGATAGTGCAAATATGATGCAGACGATGATAGGGGCATAGCCGGTCCAGCTGGTAGCATTCCACCATTTCGGATCGCCTTTCCAGGAGAAGTTGTGGAAGCTGAGGGTCGACATTATTCGGGTTCTTACTTACTGCATGGTCTAGCTGCGGTAGGTGTATGTATGTATCATCGAAGCGTTCTCGGCGCTCTGCATCAAAGTGGAGAGGAAAGCGGGGTGAGGAGACGATGAACAGTAGTGCTTATTGCTTGAGGGTAACGTATGGGAGTCGCATAGCGCTGACTGCGCCGAGGCATGCTGAGGAGGGCGGATTCGCGGGGTATTCTAAGCCGCGCTCGCAAGACCGGGCGCATTAGAACTAGCGCCGGAACTCGGTAGATATCTCCGACACTAGAACGATGGTCGTTGTCGTTCGACGACGACTCATCGCACCACGAATACAATGAAAGTAGCTGCACGCGGAACGCTAGACAGCGCAGTAACCAATGATAAGACCATCACTAAGCATGGCACCAGCGCTAAGATTCCTCCGACGGCTAGCGAAAGAAGTTGCTGAATTCCGTGTGCGGCACCATTAGATCAAGGGAACTGTCGCTGGAGAGCAGAAGGAAAATCCGGGCAATGGTTTGTTTCCGATAGGAGACCCTGCTATGCTCTCGTGTCCAGGCCAAAATAGAAAGAACAATGGTCTTGTTCTCACGAAAGATGACTTGAAAGCCTCGACACAATGGAAATCAGCAATGAATCGTGAAAGAATGTGACGACATTGAGATTGTGTGTGCCTTGCAGCAGCAATGCCTTTGTATATATATAATCCACTCCACTTTAGTTGATGAATTCGTCGCAGGCCCTCACTCACCAATTTCATCCACTAAACCCTCAACCTCAACAAAGCAATGCTTACCATGCTGGTGATGCCATCTTACCTCCACCGCTTCTCCTGTGGCCACTCCGAATCCCAGTACGCCTGCCTCGTTAACGACCGCAAAATTCTCAACTTTCCTCGCGCCTGTGCCCGCTGTGAGCCAAACACAACAGCAGGGCAAGAAAGACTAAAAGAACTCTCGAAGTGTGATCTGCACAGCATGCCCTACGTTGCCGAAAACGGCGATATAGTCCTGGGACCCCGTGGGCGCGACCGTTACCCGGCATTGTTGAGTATAAGGGAGATGGGTGGCAGGTACGTTGCTAATGTTGTGAGCCAGGATTCTGCCGAAGGTTTAGGACTGCAGTCGATTTATGGAATGAATTATAGGAGTTACCAGCGCTGGCTTGGGATACCTGAAGAATTTACCTGACCGGGACTACAATGGTACTGAAGTTGTGGTGTTTGGTATGTGAGTTAATGATCGGGGATTGGTGCGAGTCAGTATGTGGTATAATATGTGCATTTTGCCCTGGCCAATTGCAAAGACGGAGCGCGATCTATGATACTGATCGTGCATAAGACGTGGATAATGTGATAGAAAAATAACATCAGGATATTAACATTTTCATCTGAACCAAAACCGAACCTTCGAGTATGATTAAAGCCACCCAAGACTCGCGACCTAGAAACCCACCGTAGCAGCAGAGACTGTTCTCACTGCAGACCCAGTAGCTGAAAGCACGCGATTAGATTAGTCAGAAAAAGCAAGCAAGCCAGAAAATAATTAGCGATCCTCCAGCACCCCTTTAGACCAAAGGATTGCTCGTGGATGACAGGGTACTTGTTAATTTGAGTTGTGGACCTTGCCTCGGATGCGTCGATTGAGCAGCCATGCAGCCCTAGAGTGTAAGGGATGCAGAGTAGAAACCATCAAGCACGAAAGACACGACGTTGTCGGATTGTCGGATACAGTTTTGCTTTCGATGCTGACGAGGCTAATACCAACAGCACACACGAACAAAGACGACGACGAAAGCCGCTAGCGGAAGTTTTTCAACTGTCACCTGTGTTATTTTGAGGTAGTCCAAGAGAATCTACCCGTCACACCCAGAATCTTAACGGTAGCTAGACCAGGGCCTTACTGCATCTTAAATATTCGAAGCTAGGATAACAAGCACGGCCACGGATCCCTCAATAAAAGAAGGTAAGGTAGTTCGAAGATCATACAGCAGCTACTAGCGCTAGGGGAGCGTCGACCCCAGCGCCTAAGGCGGAGATCACATACGGCTTAGCGACGCAGGGGAGGCGGCTGTATCTGGACCGGTGGAGGCGAGAAGGCTCGACGGCGAAGAAAGAGGAGGAAGGAGAAGAAGAAGGCAAGAAAAGGAAAAGTTTCAGGAGCAACTCCGATTCCCTATCGAGCCAACAAAGTTGGGCAGGTAAAATCCATGCCCGCCAGAACCGATGACGCTTATACTGATCGGGTATCGCTGCGAAAGGAAAAAGGAGATTGCCCAATCCCATGCATCTGCAACAACAGCTGACGAGTAGTAGAGCGAAGAAATGAGCTTCTACATGATGATACTCTGTCGGAACAGCGAAGACCAGGAATATCATGAGTCGGTCAAGACCTGGGCCAAATACCCAGAACTTACAGTTGAAAACCAAGTTTCTGACCATGATAGAGTATGCCAGTCGACATCACCACGAGGCTGTGCATGGTATGATGGGCAAAGCGGGGCGCAGGTACAGCACAGCAGTGCAGTGCTGAGTCAGCCCACATCCATGACTAAATAAACCTTCAACCTTCTCACAAGAACTGTATCCCACTTCGCATTATCGCCTCTCTTTTTTGGCGTTTTTCATCATTTGTACGGCCTTATGGGCTTGTATACTCACTTCAATGGGCTACCTCATTGCTCTTCCAGCCTCGTAGATTCCAATACCCCGCCCTTCTCTCTATCCTCTGAATTCCCTGGTCTTATTCGGCATGGATCCAATATCAGCAATCGGTCTTGTCGAGGGTTCGCTCGGTCTAGCGATACAATTCGGCAGTGCCGCGAAAGCTCTCAATGATGTTGCGGGCAAACACACGAATGCCAAGCTCGCCATCAAGTCTCTAGCACAGAACCTCGACCTCCTCCAGGTTGCATGGACGCAAATAGGGGAGTGGTATCAAGAACAACTCGAGAAGAGTCTGCAAGATGACAGCCTCACCAGTCGCGTGGAAGGATTCCTGGAGACTGGTAACTTGGTAATGGAGGCCCTTCAGCATGATCTACAAGCCTACAATGTCGACCATCTCAGCTTCTCAAAACGCTCAAAATTAATTTGGAATGAGGCTACCCTTCAGGGCCACCAAAGTCGTATACAAGCTCAAGCCTTATCCATGAGTCCTTTCCTTACAAGCCGTGAATCTGTAAGGTACGTTTTTTTTATGTCGAGGTTGCCGCTACTCTTCCCCCGCAGTGCATTAATCTGAGCCGTAACGCTCAGACATCTGATCATCGTATACTGACCTCCGATAGACCTACGCCACAAGCCAGAGCAAAGCTGCTTCAAGAATCAGAAACCCAGTTTCAGAACTCCGATGAAAGTGCCTATTCAATGGATTTAATTGTGCCTTCTCGTACGTCGGTATCAACTAGGCAAAGAGACAGCTATGCAAGCTCTCAAAGTCAAGACACCGTAAAATATCGTCGATTGGGCTTTGAAAAACAGCTCTTCATGAGCAAAGTATATATAAGGAGCTCTAAAGACGTGATGGTCAAAGAGCTCTCTAAGGCAAGACCAAGATCCAAGCGAAAGGGTCCAGCAATAGTTAATGACCGGACTGTCACGGACTCGGAAGCCGTTCGACATCAACTGGAGGCAGATAAGCTACTCGCCACAAGCTATGATGTATCTATCAATGATAATGAGCTCATCGAGTCCCGCACGTCCTATTCCCAAAGCAGACCTCACCAATTAGTGGAAAATAAGATAACAAGTCTAACAGGCATGACTCTCGACGAGGAGCTCGTATGGGCCTGTCAGCAGGGCAACAACCTTCAGGTCAAGAGGCTGGCAGATCGTGGCGCGGATTTGCGTGCTAAATGCAGGGAAGCTCAATCTTCCGGATTTCAAGGAATCCATGTGGCTGCTCTGCATGGATACATTGCTGTGGTTGAGACTCTTTTGGGTTATGGTGCTATGGTTGAGGAGGAAGAAGCATCGTTCAGGTGGCGACCCCTACACATCGCAGCGAAGAGTGGACAAGGCGCTATGGTGAAGTTCCTCATCCAGAAAGGCGCTCAGATTAGCGCCAAGGCCTGCAATGGGGTTCAACCAATCCATGAAGCCTCAGGGTCTGGCTCAGTAGAAGCTCTTGACGCTTTAGTTAAAGCAGGGGCCGCAATCGACTGCTCAGATGGGATTGGATATCAACCTTTACATTTTGTTGCACAGATTCCGAACGGGGCCGATGCTATCACCTATCTGTTGCGGAAAGGAGCTGACATAGAAGCCAAGACTCATGAGGGGTCTAGGCCTCTGCAATTGGCCTGCACATCAGACTCCGCGAATTTCCGCACTCTTATCGCTCACGGAGCCAGGATGGACTACGACGACGGGAGTGAATCCGTCTTGCAAGCTGCGATAAGACTTGACTCTAAGTGGGCCGTGGAACTCCTTCTCATACACGGCGCGGATGCAAACCGCCAAAATGACAATGGCAACATTATTCTGTATGATTTAGCTCGAGTCGGAAACATGACCTCAACCTGCACAGAAATCTGTCAGCTTTTATTGGACTTCGGTGCCGATGTAAACATAGCGGACAATGCTGGAGACCAAATGCTTCACTGTCTAGCCGCTCTGTCTCCCGAAAAGAAGCAAATACGGTACAATTAGCTAAGCTGGTCCTTGATCAGGGCGCAGACATGGATAAGATGAACACAAAGGGGCTGAGTTCACTCTATCTGGCCATACAGGGGGATAATCGTCCGCTCAGCAAGCTGCTCTTGAGGTACGGTGCTCGAAAGCTGAAGAGAACAATCGCCATCCGTGCGGACGTGCGGGTCACGACGCTTCTCGACTCCCAGGCGCCAAAGTATACGGTGAACATCTGGCGGCACTCGAGTGGCCATGAACACCCGTGGGCATTGTCCACAAAAAGTTTCGAGCTGTCAATTGATGACGAAGGATATTTCGACATGGTGTGTGAGGCTTTGGGAGACGATCGTGCTGCTAGAACAAATAAGTAAGGATGGAGACAAATGTCATCATGAAAATACCTTCCAGCTTTCGCGATGCTATGGACTTGGATTCTCCGAGTTGTGCGACTACGTAAAGTCTGATTAAAACGATACATGAATAAGCCACCGCATCATTCACATTCAAGGCATGTTCCAACCCCTATACATTCCTGCTGTCCACACCACACGAGATCCCAGCAACCATTTGATACAAAGCCAATGGTCTCATTCTCAGTCCTTGGAGACTATACCAGCGCTTCTATTCTATGAGCCCTGTGTTTTTAGTTTAGTGACAACAAAAACATCAACCATGGTCGAGAAAATCCGCCCATGAGATCCACCACTTCAGCTCTTACAGCGTCGAACATGTGGTCTCCGCCTACAATAAACAGCTAACCAAGACCGATTATACATGTAACTCTGGGTCAGGCAGTTTGGGAATCTTGCTCTGAAAGTCTGCGAAGATGCGGACGATCAAAAGTAACTCTTTTGTTCTTGTTTATTTCTCTCTCAAGAATGCTGAGAGGGGGACGAGGTGTTGGGAGTCGACGATAGCATCTATGATAAGGTTTGAGTCTGTCGCAGAAGGCCTGATGTCAAATTGCAGACACGACGCAAGGTAACAGGCTAAGAAGCAAAATATCTTTCACCGTACGAGCTTCGATCCTACAAACCTTATACAAAATACCATTCAGGTACCCAAGGTTCCCGAACAGGTAGTTCACTACCCCTAAGACACCTTGTTACTCTATACGCCGCAGCTCTCGGTCCTTCTTGTACATCATCAATGCAATGGGGTCAATACACTCTGCATCCACCCCAAGAGATGGATCCATGTTACCTATTGCGGCATGTTGGGATTATTGTGGCCGAGTCAATGTTGTATCGCGGTTGACTATCTCCTCTATCTACTTTACATCCTATAAACAACATAAAGAACCGAGTCAACCAACAAAACCGCTAACGCGCCCGTAACAGGGCTCAACGTAAGCGCCAGCATCACCTCCCTCAACCCACCAGAAGAACTCCCAAAAGGCGCTCCATCATCGTCACAGTAGTTAACCTATGGGCGAGAACCGAAGAGACTCCGGTCCAAATTCGCCCCATTACTCGCCCTGAGCCCCGTCACGTTAAAATGAACAAGCGGTCGAGACCTGCACGTTTGATTGTCGGTCGGAGCCAAGCAGTCGTAGTAAAGGACTCGAGATCGGAGCTCGTGGCCTTGGCGCCTTGGATCGTGAACAGGGGGTTAACGCGATGGGGACAATGGTTCGTTTGCTGCATAGCTTGGTGCGGATTCTTGGACGACGCCTGCTGCGATGCCTGCTGTAGCTACGGCTTAGAAGATTGAGGAGGAGAAATTGAGATTGTGGTAGTGGAAGGGCAGGGTAGTTAAAACTGGTACTGGCTCTGAAGTCAATTAACCGAACTGTGATACAGATGCTATTAGTTATGGTTTCGTGTTTCGCAGGTGCGCAATGAATTTACTTTTGCCAGTTCTGACTAGGAATCTGGGTTGCGCCCAACGAGCTCGGATGCCCGCTCAGCGATCAGGCTATAAGAGGAAATATTCTAACAAGCACCGACCATCTATTCATACACCTTATCATATTCATAAATCATAAGGAGAATCTAGCAATCACGCCACAACCTATCCTCAACAAAAACGACAACCGCCAAGGCCCTCATGATAATAGCGAGCACTTTTATCAAGCTAAGCAATGTCTATCACACAATTAAAAAATATTCCCCCTCGGGAAATACATGGAGACTAATCCCTCTTACAAAGCCGCCCAAGCCCTTTTTCGAAATTCCCACATCTTGCTCAACGGTCTGAAAGCCTCTTCGGCGATCCATATAAGTAAACGTCCCTCCGGAGGATCTATGCTGTACTGTGCGGGGCTAAGCTCTCCCTTTGTCACGCTATGGTAACATGGCTCGCGTCACAGAATTCGGATCGTAGTTTGGCCTCCTTCATTTTCACAGCACAATACCGTACCAGTCGTCCACTCACTCACGTGTGCGCGGGTGGTGAATGATGTATGTATGTATTCGGTTCACTAATTCCATGGCTGTCAAGGAGTGCAAAAAGTGAAAAAGGGAGGGAGGGGGAAGCGAACGGGACTCTTTTCAATAAGTTTTGGTAGGCACGAGAGAGAGATGAGGCCAAGGTTGACTGGGCTTGGACTACAAAACCCCCCAATTTCTCACCCCATGCCGCCCCGTACACGTAATTTTCGCAGTCTCTCTCTCTCTCTCTCTCTCTCTCTCTCTCTCTCTCTCTCTCTCGTCCTTGGGGGTTTCGGGTTGGCCTAATATGGAGGCGGCTGAGCTACTGCGCCGTTTACTTGTGGATCTTTTGGGTGTGCTATCGTGAGGGCATAGTTATAACAACAGTGACTTGGCTCAATCTCCGATAGCATGTGTCACTTACTTCACGTACATTCTGAATCTAGTGAAGCTCCCATGTGGGGAACAAGACCATGCTCAATTTGATGCTCTCTAGCCTTCGGAATTCGGGAACGAGTCTCCCAACCCCCGGGCCTCATGCAATAGCATTTTGTTGGAATTTGATGACGGCTTAATTGAATCATCTAAGAGTGGAGTGCTACTTCTAGTACATGCCAAGCATAATAGGGCTGAGATGCTGATTTCCAACACATTTCTGATGCATCATTCCTATTAACATTTTGTCTCTATCCCTCCCGCATCAAATCAGCCGCCCTTTCCGCAACAGCATAAACACTACTCTGAATATTCCCCCTAGGAATCATCGGAAAAACGCTCGCATCCACAACGCGCAGATTCTTCACCCCATAAACCCTCAACCTCTCATCCACGACCCCGCCCTTGTCCTTTGGCAGCATAGCGCAAGTACCGCACGGATGGTTGTTAGTGATGAGATTCCTCTTCACATGTTCCTTCGCAGCCTCCAACGTGCTGATATCCATCCCTTCTGGTAAGCGTTTCCCGCCATCTTTGATCAATGAGGCGAGTGGTTCAGTTTCTGCGATGGTGGGGACAAAGCGCATGTGTCTGGCGAGAATTTCCAGGTCTAACGGGTGCGAGAGGTAGCGGGGGTCGATTTTGGGAGGGTCCAGGGGCGAGGCGGAGGCGATGTGCACGGTGCCGCGGGAATAGGGGTGCGCGAGGGCGACGAGGAAGGAGAGGTAGTTTGCGGGATCGGTGATGGCAAATATGTCTTTTTGGAGGGAGGCGTTGAAATGGAGTTGGCTGGCGCCCATGCCGATTATTATAGAGCCGTCGCTAGGGGACTCGAGGATGGAGCGGAGGATATCGTATTGCATTCTTTGAGATGGGGCCTGAGATGGTGAAGGGGTGTGAGTGTAGGTGTCGAGGAGCTCGGTAAGCTCGGTCTTTCCTTTTTCCGAGAGGAATTCTACGACGGGGAGGGAGGCGACGGAATGGTAGCCTGATGTTAGTGGGCCTGCGCGGGAGGATTGGTAGGCTTCCATTGCGCCCTGGATAACGGTTGGGTCGCGGATCATATCTATGGTTGGAAGGCCATCGATGACCTCGAATGACATTCCGCTCATTGGGTGGTCTTGTAGGTTCTCGCCAACGTTGGTGTTTTCCACTACTATGTCGATCCCGTGAGATTGGTGTAGCTTCGGCGACCCGATCCCAGAGAGCTCAAGTATTTGAGGCGACTGAAAGACCCCGGCGCAGAGGAGCACTTCGTGTCTAGCCTTTCTTATCTCACATCTGCCATTGCGGGTAAACTGTACGCCAGTGGCTACCACATCTGATTCAGACTTTTCAAGTATGATCTTCTCAACCAGGGATTCTACAAGGAGATGGAGGTTTGGTCTGTCTGCACCGGGGGCGTAGTATGCAGAGCCTGCATGACTCCATTCCCAAGTCCTGGGGTCTACCGACGAAAGGTAGCTGAAGCCTCCAGCAGATGTTCCAGAGAGCGGATCCGTTGTCATGGCAAATCGAGGTTCTTGAATGTTTCCGGCCATGCCTTACCCAAGGGGCCGTGAAATTCAGGGAAGGAAGCCTGGATAGGGCCGGATTTCCCGGTAATTTCTTGGTCGATGTAATCTGTGGCCAAAGCTTCTTTAGTTTCGGTGGAGGGCGGATTGAAAGTGTGAAATTTGCGGTAGTAGGGTGCCAAGGTGTCAAAATCCCCACCCTTTGTTTCCCAGTTTCGCCCAGGCGTCAATGCTTGATTTTGATGGGTAGATCAGAGCTAGTACATTGATGGCGCTTGAGCCTCCGAGGACCTTGCCTCGGGAATGACTGACATTCTTGCCGTAAAGATGCTCCTATTTCGAATACCAGAGGTTAATCCACGAGGTCTGAGCGTAACATGAATTTCACTCAACCAAATTGAATCACGTACTTGCGGCACCGTGTTAAAGCTCCAGTCGTAAGTCGGGTCATCGTACAAGGTGGTGGCGAGCCCAGGAGTTGTGATGCGTGGGTCTTTAAGACGATCTGAGCCAGCCTCAATGACCAGGACTGAGACTTTAGGGTCAGCGGTGAGTCGATTGGCCAGCACTAGACCTGCGGTTCCGCCTCCAACGATGATGAAGTCAAAGGCTGCATCATTAAGCGAGGACGGGGTTGAAGCCATCGTTGTGTTTCTCGAAAGGACGATCGAATGTTATGTTTGTGTCTGTGTCCCACTCTTATATAATCAATTCAAAGGACAAGTCACATGATCTATTTATGAAGTTTTTACGGGCGTAGTCCCTGCATCTGTGTTATCACCCTACCCCACTCTACTGCAGTATAGAGACCCATGAAAGCCCACGCCATTTACTCCTCTTTCGCAACAATCTGAAACAATTCATCGCCCCGTGCACACATTGCAGGAAGGCTATGGGCGTCGAAACAGACCATTGCTTGCTAATCACGCGAGCCTCCCGGCGCTCGGACAAGTAGGAAAGCACCGCCCCCAACTTATGACCAGTCTACCACTAGATATCATTCCCTTCGCAGCAATGATGACGAGAAGCGGGTAAGACATGAGACACAGCCCCCTAACAGAAGGCAACAGAACAATGTAGCGCACCGGAGAGAAAGAAACTGGAGAGCAATAGGCATGCAGAGCGGATCAACGAAGATATGCTACTTACATAAGTAATGGAGCAAGCTTATCAACATAACCAATAGCACATGCCCTACTCTATGAGAGGTCCAGCAAGCCCGCCCAGAGGAGGAGTCACGATCTGCTATTTCGTTTCGCAAATACCTACCTTACAGTACTTACTGCTATCCATTTTACCGCATGCGTCCTCCTGCAGACGGAGATATACCACGTACCATAGCCCTAAAGCCCGCTAAGCCACCCTATTCGAGTGGAGGTGTGTCACGTGCAAGTCACGCAAGCGCGCTTTACTTCACGCTTGGCTACTTCACTTTAACATGCTTTGGGCTCGTATGGAGAAGTAAAGGTAAGGTAAGGTATTCACAGTCAAGGGTATACACTGCGGCGTCATTCTCGTCTCGGGCGATGGTATGATCCCAAGAGTAAAGGAAAGGAAAAAAGATACCCCCTGGGAGGGGGGGGGGGCGAGATCAGTTTCCTAAGACCACGTTACCATAGTCAGTCATATAGAGGGAGGGAGGGAGCATCAGCCATGAGTTGCATGAATGTCGGTAGAATTTCACAGAAACCATTCGAATCATGCTCAATCAAATGCATACACTCCCAGATATACAAAGTACACTACACTACAAACCTTCCCCCCTCCTGTCTATATTACAACTCCTCATGCACAACCCCCTCCCCTCCCTCATCCTTCCTCAAATCCGGCATCGCCATAATCTTCACAACCAGACTCGTCCAGCCCGTAAAATGCTGCGTGCGCTGTCCGGCGCCCGTCTCGGGGTTATACTGTTCCCACGCGAAACCCGTCCTTTCCCACTCATTGTACACGTTGTCCACGAGATTTTTGCGGAGAGCGGTGTAGATGTTGGTGGCTTGAGATCTGTGGGGCCCGGGTTGGGTTGCGATGTCCTGTTTGTCGTTAGTGGCCGATACTTGAGGACCTACTGGGAGGCAAGTGTTCGGACTTACGTAGAGGCTTTTTACGGCGAGGTAGTTCATGTTTATCCACACAGGACTCCTCCAGTAGTTCTCATCCGTCTCGTAAAATTCGTCGCTTTTGCTCAGACTCCTTATTCCGTATTCACTCCACAGCTCCTCAGGATCGCTGATCAGGTCCAATATGGCCTTCAACCTCGGACTGTCTGGCGGCAATAGACCAGTCAAGAATGGGAAGATGGATATATATCCTTTGTGGCAAACATGTATGCTTTCCTCGTAGTCGTCAATGGTAGCGTCACAGTATGTCTTTTCTTTCTTATCCCAATGCAGATCATCGATGTTCCTGACAATGGCTTTCTCGTACCCTTGAAATTCGTTTGCATCATCGCTTTCGCCGATGGTTTCCGCGATTCGGCGCATCGAGCGCGTCATCATGCCCATCCAGCTTATCAAATCGGTGTGCAATTCTCCTGGATGCGGTGGCTGCGGCCGGGGGTAATCGTCAAGACCAGAGGTCAATATGTGACGGGTGTCTCTGCCTCGCCAGCGGTAGCCTTCTTTGCTGGAAAACGCTTCTCGATCGTAAGACTTGATATCGCCCCATTGGGTTTTGCGGAACCAAAAGTAGTGACGCTTTAGAAGGGGGTAAATATTGCGCATATAATCCATAGCCACATCAGGATCTTGCAAATGAGCACTACGAATAGACTCTAGCGGGTCGTCGGTCCCCTTGCCGGACGACTTTTCTTGCAGCTTGTCGATCAAAGAATCGAAGATCAAGAACAGCGTGGGAGGATTGGCGTAGTGTGGGTATTGAATCTGAAACTCTTGGGGAACCTTGCTGCGGGCTTCTTGACCCAGAATCTGCTCGCGCCCGATCCACCCATCTTCATCCATCAAGTTGAACCAGCTCCGGACAATCTCTAGCGTGAGGTCCATATCCCAGTCGGCGATAGGTATCAAATGGAACCCTTCATCCCACAGAAACCCCCTGGGAAAGAAAGGTCGGGAGGGTATACTCGTAAACAGCTCCGATGGTCCTTCAAGCCTGACGCCTCCTTGGCGCATACGTGCTTCCGCGGTCTCTATCCAAAACCCTTCATTCTCCTCCTCATATTCAGGAGCGTATGACCTATCCACTACGGAATCTCCATAGAAATAACCAATACCTCCGATAAGGTTCGAAAACATAGATCTGGCGAAGTCTTGGTACTTTGACTTGTTGAAGGGAGCTTGTGGTTTTAGTAGCTTCTTGAAGCGATCACCGAATTGGGTAGTTGTTTTCTCAATGGCTCTACTAAGCTCGTCGGCTTCGGAGAGTCAGTGACTACTCCAAAGCGATGATGAAAGTGATGGACGGCTTACAGGTGACTGGCGCCTCAGCGGACGCTGAGGAGTATATGATGTCGAACTGTGCAACTTGTCAGTAGATAAGACACAAATAACCACCGGACACCAGCTGACCTCGAAAGGACCTTCGAAGACCTTCTGCACAACATGCATATTTCCCTCCTTGATGTCGTTGGCTATCGTAAAAGTGCCCCATGGTGGTGGTGGGTTCTCCTGTCCATACTGCGTAATCAGAGCATCAATCTCTTCCTTCATCTGAGAAAAGACGAGTGCTTCACTCAACCAAGCAACAAGTCAGCCAATGTGTGCCAAACGCAATAGCAATCGCTCAGTTACGTACATTTAGCCTGCCACATGGCGCCCTCCGGCACAAGTAGACTCGCAACCATTGAGCGATCCAAAGGCTTTTCTTCGTAGCTCTTATGGTTCGGCGGTGGGTGCATATTGCTATCTGGTCCCTCAGTGATCTGAAGCTTGAAATCTCCCAGCTCATTGCTTGAGCCCTCCATGGTCACAGGTCCTAATACGCCTAGATCATCCCTCTCATTTTGCACACTTAGACTCCCAAAGCCTTCCATCCCAGCATAGAAAAGCACAGAGCTTATAAGCCGAGATGGCGCGTCTTCTCTTGGTGTTCCCTTGACTCGGACGCCCCAGCTACCGCCATGCTGTCCTCCCGGTATTTTAACGAATTCAGTCGTAATGTCAATGGAGTTGCCCGCATCATGTATGGTTTGGCGCCCGCCATGGCGTACGTCGTATTCGTCCCATCCATAGCCTGCCATGCCCTCATGCTGTTCACAGGTATGCCGAAAGTCTGTGTCGGTAGTCTGTCAGCGTATTGTCCCACCACCCTCCAAAACCTGTAGATACCCCAATTTGTCTCCGCAAGATTATAGCCACATACTGTTCTGCACCCCTTGAAAGCTGTCCACCTTCGCCCATATCAACCCCGTCATCAAGGACTTCGGTATCCTCGGCCTGACCCCAAAGTACAGATTCGGTCGGTAAGGCCCCCAAAGTAAGGAATCATTTGAGACCTTTGCATTCTCAGAAAGGACTTTTTGGGCTGTGTCTTCCCCTAGGACCGCAGAGACCAGCGCCAGCAGTATTCCGAGCGCTGAGAAGCGCCATAGCTGCAACATCACTTGAACAGGAGCCACGGCAGAGTGTGACCTGCGCAATGGCTTGCTGAAGTTGGGAAAAGAACAAAGGCAATGCCGAGTTGTGGACACGAATGGATTTGATCTGGAAAATTTTACGGTTGCTACCCGGCGCTGGTACACTACTCTAGGCCTCGATGCAGCCTTGCGACCAAACCGACCGAATGGTGAACATACAATAGGAAAAAAACCCAAAAATGAATTCATGTCAATATAAAGATTCCACTCTCAGTCCTCGAGTAACTCATAGAACACCCTACACCCGCTAAAAACCATGCCACGTAATCCCACCCCGAACTCCACCAGCACATCCATCCCCTCACCTCCTCCCTTGCCACCCACTCAACCCCTGCGTAGCATAACTCCCCTGCCCCTGCCCTTGCCCCTGCCCACCCCCACCCGACCCCGTCGACCCCCCCCTCCCCAACCTCGCCTTCAACCTCTCCTGCGCACTCCCACCCGAGCTCCCAGGCGCAGGGCCCGGACTACCCGTCCCCTCACCCCTCATCTGCTGCTGCTGTTGCTGCTGCTGAGCATATGCCGAATTCTGCGTCTGATAGCTCCCCGCGCGCTGACTAGGCAGCGGCCTCACATTAAGACTCTCCTGCTGCTGCTGCTGCTGCTGTGGTACCTGCGCGCCCAAACGTCGTCCCCCAAGCGGAGCTCTCCTAAGACCATTACTATTACTCCCCCGCTCTTCTACCTGCGACTGGGAGCCCGCACCAGGCGAATCACCAGACCACAAATCGCTCAGCCCCCTCCCCTGCCCTTGCCCCTGCGCCGCGCCCGCATCATTCCCCCTCGACCCCCCGCGTAAACTGCCCATAGGCCTGCTGCTGCTAGTGACGACGTACGGATTCTCTTTCTGCTGCGCGCGGGCGGCTTCGCGGGGATCGGTGCCGAGCCAGGCGGGGAAGGGGCGGCCTTTTTCGGTGTAGTAGGCGCGGAGGACGCGGGAGACGTGGGAGTCGTCGGGGTCGGTGATGTGGGAGTCGTCTTCGGAGGTGGAGGTGAGGTTGCGGCGGAGGGAGGCGTAGCGGGTGGTTGTGGAGGTGAGGAGGGAGTTGAGGGTGCCTAGGTAGGACATTGTTTGGTTGGTGTTTGGGTGGATGGGTAGAAGGGCGTTTTGATGGGGGGATGGTGTGGTGGATGGGAGGAACAGTAGCTCGCGACTTTTTGTTGCCTAAGTCCCTCTTAAGAACCTACAGCTGATATACCGTTTATGTCAACCCTACATAACTTCTTTACAAGAGTCTGGCATACTTTTATACCTGCTTTAGTATGTTTTACGTTTCGTCAATGCCTTGTTTTGTGATATGATAACAATAACATGTGCTACTGATATTTTTCGAAAGTCAAGGCCACTCAGAGGTATATACATGCAGCCTGCCAGATTTGCAAATTACCCATATCCATGTTCAAGCTTTCCACTTCTCCTTCAAGATTCTCATTTCTTGTTCCTCTGCCCATATGCCTTGGTAGCATAGTCTCCATCCTTGATGATCAGATCCTGTGGTCTGTAATCATGTCTTCCGGAGAAATATGATTCGAGGATGTCCTTCGTGCCCTGCGCATAACGTGCTTGGGCATCAATCGACGTACCAGACATGTGAGGGACCATCGCGTTACCGCCGCCCAGGGGATTCTGGGCGTAGCGGAGAGGGTGGTCTTTAGGTGCTGGTTGTGGGAACCAAACGTCGCCGCCGTAACCACGGAGGTGGCCAGACTTGAGAGCTTCAGCAACATCCTCCTTGACAACGATAGCACCGCGAGCGGTGTTGACGAGCCATGAACCTATATTTCGCACTTAGCAGGAAGGTTGAATGGTGGAGGTTCAACTCACCCTTCTTCATTTTAGAAATCAGCTCCTTGTTGAACATGCCTCGAGTCTTCTCGTGCAATGGGCAATTGATGGTGACAACGTCACATTGTGCCAACATTTCCTCCAAGTCTTCCACGCGTCGACATCCAATCTCCTTTTCAAGCTCAGGTGCAAGAGGTTGGTAATCGAAATACAGCAACTCCTTGCAATCGAATGGCTTTAATCTTCGCAGCACACGCTCGCCAATGCGCCCGACAGCGACTGTACCCACAACCTTGTTCTCAAGGTCATATTCGTTCTTAGCAACAGCGGCGACGTTCCAGTCCCCAGCCGCAATTTGTTCGTGAGCTGGGACGAAGTTGCGAACAAGGGTGAGGATAGTCATGACAACATGCTCCGCCACAGATACGACGTTGGAGCCAGTCACTTCAGCGACGGTGATACCTCCATTGGTCTTGTTTGCAGCATCGAGGTCGACGTGGTCAGATCCAATGCCGGCGGTGACTGCGAGTTTGAGCTTCTTAGCTTTAGCGAGCCGTTCGGCGGTGAGGTAACCTGGATGGAAGCTGACAGCAGCGAGCGGTTAGCCTCAACGTCCTGGAATGGAATGTCGGACAACACCCTTATCCCCCTCATCTGCCATTTACGCTCAAATATCGCAAGACTCACGGTGTAGTGATGATGACTTCAGAGTCCACCAGCTCCTGATCGAACTTGGAGTTCTCGCCTTCTTTGTCCGAGGTAGTGACTAAGGTGTGACCCTGCTCCTCAAGCCACTTTCTGATACCGAGTTCATTCTCGGTAGTCCCGAGCATTTCTGGAACATCTCTCGCGTGCTCGTGGCCCTGCAACATGTGAATCAGTAAGAGCTTCTGGCAGCCAGGGTTTGGTCCAATTGGAGGGATGTGCTTACATCGTACAAGACAAGGAGGACTTTGGACTGAATCCAAGCATTATCAGTAGTTATCGAGTGTCTGAAGGATTGGGAACAACCTGTAGTCGGGAAGTGGCAGTCAGCGTTCGTACCCCGCCCAAGGCTCCGCGCCTGACCGGGTGAGCAGTCCCCGAGGACAGGAGGAAGGAAGCAGGGCGCACGAATCGGGGAATTGAGCGAGCAAATACCATAATGATTTGAAGATGAATTTATCGGAGAATTTTGAAGAGTTGGTAGTTGGACTTTCAATTGGTAAAGTTTCAAAGGCAGCAGAAAAGGTGCGGAATCTGCATGGCGGGGTGAAAAATAGGTACGTCAGTTAGCTTGGCATCGGCAAACATAACATTCATTCGGCTCCAACTTACGGCAATTGGACTTGTCGTTGAACTGTCTCCGATATCTTTATCTTTTATATCTGAAAAATGTCTTGATATCTCAATAATACGAGAGTAAATTGCTGTACGGGTAGGAGAATATCGTGATTTCGAAGTGATTTATATATTGCTCTCCAGTTGCGGGGCCGGGTGGATAGAATACTCGGCAAGAGCTCCTCCTCCCCCGCATTTCAGTGCTTGTTACGTCAAAGCATCAAATCTATCAGCCTGTGACAGCCTACAAGGGGAAGAGGGGAGAGGGGGAAGAGTCAAGTGCTTACCTTAGCATATTCAAGCTTCAAGCTTTGGTGCCGCTGATGGAAGACCGGAAAACTTTGCCTATTCCAAACCACCAGAACCAGGGCACTCGAGACTCTCGGACTGCCGGGTTGTTTGGCTGTCAGACTAGCGACCAAGGCTATCAGCGCTCCTTGCAAGAACTCTCACTGCTACGCCGCATGCATTTTCGTGAACGAAACTCGATACGCTTCTACATGCTTGTTGCGGTCCCGATTACTCGTGTATATCATCTTACAGTCCAGCCATCATACACAGCTGCAAGGAATGTGCTAGCTGAACAGTCACTTGACCTCAAGACAATAGATGGTAATCTGACAAAAGGCACCCAGTGGACATCATGAATGTATGGACTTTTACATCAGAGCTCCACGAAAGCCACCATAGTATGTCCGAGTCCGTGTTCTATCCATATCCATTGGTGAACGGACAGACTATGCTTGAATGGAGCACCGAACACCTTGCGCCGACTCGTGACGAAGCCAAGTTTTTATCATTTCTGTCCCTTTATGGATCGAACGGGGTATCCTTGCGTGACCTGCTTCGGTTTGCTACATTGAGAGCTTCTGGTAAACCGTCACAAAACCACTGGCTGCTGAGTGGTGAGGTCGGCCCAATCCTTCGGCCTCTTGGCGACAAAAGATTACCTACTCATTGCTCATTTTTGAATGCTTTTGTGCGCGAAACTTCAAACAACCAAGGTATTAATGCCTTGCAAAGTCGACTTTTGTCCTTGGGCCTTATTCGAGTTGAATATCCGACGTTCGCAGTGAGGCGCGCCAACGAGCGAATTTGGCTTGTTGCTGAAAACCCGGTTAGCTCACACTTGATGGTTCCAACCTGGCATGATCTGGACGGAGAGGATATCATTATGGACTTGCTGTATGTGTTCTTAGAGATGCCAAGTAAAGACGTGTCCCTGCTTGCAGAACGACACAGAGAGACGTTCTACACACATGCGCGCACCTTTGCACTCGAAACCTTACGACTCAACCACACTGTACTCAAAGATGCCAGAGACTATACTGTTATGCTGATTCTGCAAATACTGACGCACCGATTCCAGAATGGTGATAGCAAACTCATTCAGCTTGCAAAAGCATGGCCATCCTCCGCGAACAGTTCCGAGTGGACGATAATGGTACTTTGGGCAGAATTGAAAGAAAAGGTTGCCAGTGGGGTGTCAAGCATCGAAACTGCGCTTACCAATCGCATTACGAGACTTCTGTCCTGGAAAGGAAAACGACAATGTCGGGCCAACGGTCTGATCGGGTACCTCCTAGTTGAATGGATGAAGGCTGCAGAGGCATCACGAGACAGTAAATTGAACAGTCAGATTGTCAACTACGCCCTTGACTGGGCTGAGGTTGCATGGTTTTCCGGCTCCTCAATTGAGCGTGCGGCTCTTTGCTGTGTTCTCGCCAACTTCGGGATGTTGGATAAATCTGTACTAGTTCCACCCAAATATCACCTCCTTTATGGGCACCATCTCTCGCGAGCTGGTCATCTCAAGAAAGCCGAAGAGTTTCTGACCTCAGGGTTTCTATATTATTCTTCCCTCCAGCTTAGCACTCGACCTTGGGGGTATCAGTTTGAGCTAGTGTCTGTGCTCATTCAACTCGGTCATCAGCGACAAGCGGAGAGATTGTTGACGGATATTGAAGAACATTCGATGTATCTGTACAAAAAGAGAAAGATAATATATCGCCGGGAAAAACAACAAACAAATTCATCGAGTGAATATGACGAGTTCGATTCTCCGGAACAGCTACATGAGCTTGCAGAGACGAGCATACTGTCGGATCTTTACCAGGTAGAGCTGCTCATGAGTGCGGGAAAGCTGAGCCTCGTGGTCTCTCGACTGGACAATGGTATTGACCTCGTACGCCGCAATTGGCGAATAGGGAAAAAAGTATACGGAGAAGATAGCTATTCTCGATCGCTCCGTTTGGCAGTCGAAATGCGACTTTTAGAGGTCCAGACTTGGGAGGGTCCTCCAGAAAGGGCTCTCCGAGTAGCAGAAGGACTGATGACCGAATTTTGGGATGAGTCCAATCTTGGACCGGATACCGCGCAATGGATCATGCAACAGTTGCTGATTCTAAGTAACCGGTTGGTATGCGCGGGGAAGGGGTCAGCTGCGTTATCGTTGCTGGAGAACATTCGTACGATTCTCCGATACCAGCCCTATTCGGATTCGCTGAAAGACCTTCTTCCATATGCCGAACAGCGATGGGCTACAATCAGCGATTTGCTAGCCACAGATTATGCGCAAAACGGCCCTACTGGTGTTGATTATGAAAGACAAGCTGCTACAAATGAGGGGCCAGAGGATCTTCACGGGCCTAGCAATGAAAATCTATCTCCAAGCAAAAGCGCACTCTCGGATTCCACGGACGTAATTGCAAGGGCGCCACATTACAATGCCAGACCTCCTGCCATCATTAACTCACGCAACGATCCTCGGAGCCTTGTGAGCGCGACATCTTTAGGCGTCAAAACCGAGATGAAAACCAACAAACAAAATATCTTGAACAGGCGTGGGTCATCGGAGGAGCTCAAAGTTTCAAAATCTGCAACAAGCGGACCCACAGAAAAGGCTTCTCTAATGAAGCCTACATTCCCAAGGGAAAATTTGCAGAGAGGTCGACTCAGTAAAAGTTTGGTGCAACAGAGGGTGCGAAGGTCACTGGCCATCCTGCTTCGCCGAGCACCACGTGTACCCACTACTGAGCCTGCCATCCCTGTCGTTGGGTCTAAAGAAAAGGAACGCGCTCCTGTGCCAATGGAGCTGCCAATGGAGCCTCTGATGGATGAGCTAGCCACAGCCTGATATTTGTCAGTATCCCCTCGGAATCACAAGACAGGCCGTTCCATACCAAGCAAGATCTGGGCATGATGGAGTTTTCAAATATACCGTTATTTCTCCTGCGGAATAGTGAAGGGTCCAGCGCTGCGGCTACAGAACATCCCCCCGCGCCGGAAGGCCGTCCGAGTTTGTTTTCCCTGAATTACCTTACAAGCTAGGATTTAGCAATGGCTTTCAAGCTTTAGGCTTGATCCTTCAAATCTAGATCATGATAACTGTTCGAATAAGGTATCCGGAGCCTCGAAAGCTGTGGCTAACTCGGCTCCACTGGTCCGGGGCCATGTTCGAGTAAGGAACTTTGCCACTTGTTGAAGCACTCGCTGAGACTGGGCTATCTCATCCATATCCCTTTTCACGGTGAGCCACACACATGCTTTGGTCAAGTCGTTCAAGAGCAAAATGCCTTTGCCCTCCGGGTCCGACAGCAATGACACATGAACGAGCTCTGTAACACATCGATGAGCAACACTTGTATCACTACTTAGGTAGCGCAGAATTTTGTGCTCAATGTTTTCGACACTGACAAACCTCCTCAGCAGAGCACAGAGACTTTCTAGTTCACTCCTCGCAAATTCGTTGACATCCACCATACTTAGAAGGCGAAGCAGATAGAGAGAACAATTGTACAAGACAGGATCCTCAATATCTAAGCTCCTTTTTAGCCGACTCGTAGACACTTCGAAAGAGGCTTGCATCGTATGGGGATAGATGAAAGTCCTCCGGCGGAACTGCAGTAGCCGACCTTTGACTGCTTCTGAGCCCTCCCATTTCGCCAGGAATGCACTCAGGGCGTACGGATTTGTAGAGGCGAAATTGTCTTTGAAGTAATGGGTAGCATTGACGATTGCTGCTGGTACGTGGCCAACGTTCGCAACAAGCTTGGAAATAATCTCCGGCTCTGGCGAACCCGATTCATTTACAACGCTCGGATCGCGCAAGTGTGCGAGTGAAGGATGCGGGTTCCTGAGCTGCTCAAAGAGATCTTGAGCATCCCTCGGCTCCAAGGGTGGGACATCAAAGTTAGCCGCATACATGTACGACGTTTGGTCCGCCAGCATAGGGTCCCTAGTGCTGTATATGATTTCTATATGGTCTCCACTGATCAACTCCGAGAGTTCAGAAAGCTCCGATGGCTCGAGACCGTCTGGATCGTCCAGGACGATAAGTATCTTGGACTGGCCAGCTTGAGCCGTCCTGAGCCACGCTTTCAGCAAATCGAGGAGATAATTCAGTCCCGTGCCCGAGCTGTACAAGAGCCCTTCAGTCTCACCGGTCATTTGTCCAAGAGGGAGTCTGCGAGATTCGAAATGCAGCAATTCTGTTTTCAAGTCTAATGCGGCCGTGAGAAGGTCTTCTCGAAGAGTCTTCGCGGAACTAGCTCGCAACCAAAGGATGATTTGCCGCGGCCCCAAATGATCGATTATAGAGCGACTCAACTGTGTCTTTCTGCTCGAGTGAAGATGGAATCAGCTCTTGGAATATGTTCCGGCAAGGAGCCTATGCGTACCCTACGCTCCCTAATCCAGACAGCGATATCCGCCGTGGTGGCGGACCATTCCAGTCTGTCCATGTCTTGCAAATATCTCGTGTCAATGCCTCCCTTCCAACAAATGGATTGCAACGCCGTAGTAGATTTACATGGTGCTCTCGATTGGGAAGACCAATGAAGCTTGGGGGCGCCCCAGGCACGCTACTGGCATGTGGGAAAGCGCCGGATACTGTCCGTTGTGCTACGAAAGACACTCAGTACAAGGTCCATCCAGCCAGCAGGTCCCGAATTATGTGTTCTTTTAAGGTCCCTTACGTACGGGTAATTGTCCTATGATCACATTGTACGTTGTGGCCGCGGGAACTCTCCGCCATAGCTCTCAAATTTGGCTCAACCCCTTGATACGCGCGATCATCTCTTCCGAGGAACTTACAAATCTCCGAATGATTGCGATCTAGTCCAAGTGCAGTCTCTCGAGGTGCTCCAAGCTTGGCCGATGCCATGTCAACGATGTACTGCCTTTGAGTCAGCAAAGTCGCCCTTCCCTGGTAATAGGCGACTCGCCATGCTTGTAATCTGCGGCATAAACCTCCACCGTCGAAATTTGACATTCATCATACGTGTTTCCATAAAAGTGAGAACTTCATAATCCCCGATCTGAGGCCTAAAGTGATCTTTTGAAATCTCATTTAGCAACGAGGCTTTCTCCAATGTTTCAAGCAGCGAATTTTTGGCTTGGCCCGTCAGTGCGCTGCACAGTTTCGCCGCAGAATCCGCAACACTGGCTCCGTTTCCGCCGCTATGAGGTGTTGCGAAGAACACTAGACCATATGTCGACGCTTTGATACAACTGTATAGCGGGTTGATCTTGGCTTCGACGAGCGCTTGCTTCACCAGGAGCCCGCCAAGTGAGTGTGTTATGAAGATAATCGGTCTGTGTTTCTCGTTCTCATCGCGACGCTTATTGTAGAACCTGTTCAGTAGTGTGTTTGCGTGACCGTGAACTGGGGCATTAGATGCATTTGCCAAGATACTGGAGTTGTAGGCGAAAAGGAGAATACGTGCTGAGGGTACGGACTCTGGCAGGAGCGCCTGCGGCCAGAAAACTGCTGGGTGGGAGTCATCTCCGCTGTGAGTCCAGGTTCTCCTGGCATGGTGTTCTTGTCCCTTTGGGTTCAGCCCATGGACAAAGATAATGTCGAGGTCGGGGTTTGCGGGGTTCACGAGTACTTCAATGTATTCCATCCAGCCTCGTTGAACGGACACAACAGATATATATATATGTTTATATACTCCAATTACCAGAGCGAAGGACGATGAGCGTGAGCGCTACGCCTGAATTCGAAATTTTGATACGAAGCAGACGAGGCCTTTATGATGCTGCACAGGATACTCTCTTGCTGGAGAACGAGGCTGTCACCGGAGAGATAAATCCACGCTAACTGAAAAGCCCCTCACGCTGACGCACCGAATGCGCCTGACGTGTCCGTATCCAGCGCCCAGTTCGGTAGCATCCAGCCAATAAGTGACAAAAGCAACCCTTCTTGTACCTATACCCCGCAGCTCCTGCATATGCCGCCAGCGGGAACGCAACATTAGTGATTTCTCAGCCTCGTCTTTATCTCATGGTTGTGCTATATAGCAAGTCAATTGGTTCAGAAGCCCATAGACATCGATGCGGATGCTACTAGCACCTACTCATGCATCAAATATCCTTCCAGCCTCGTTCACGGCCTTTGTGTGGGCGGAATACAATATCCCCAAGCCCACTGATCCCTGCTACTCCAGCCTCGCCATCATTCGAGTAGCAAGCGGCATGATTCTGTGCAGCGGAAGTAAATCGTTTTTAAGCCGCGGCTTCTGTTTGGAGTACCTTATATGCGTAGCTGCAGAAGATGCCTGATTTTAGAGATGATTCTAAGCACAGCACAAGTCTTCCAAGGACGCTATGCAACGTATCGTCTCCTAAATACCTACACTTCATGCGTCAACAGTATTCAAAGCACAAGGGTCAAAAAGCCTCACGGTCGAATCAGAGTTATAAGTTATGCTGATTATTGCAACGTGCGATATGCTAGCTCATCAGTATCTGGTGCGGTGGCCAAAATAGCACTGGAGCACACCAAGAAGGCTTGTAAGCGAGAGCAAAACAACTGCCTCGTTCCAGGAAACTGCTCGAGCCATACGTCCACAGATTGCGGCCAGGATTGGCTTCGGAGGGATTTCAAATTTATGCCAACTCTACGCAAAACCAGATTTCTTATGTCTTGAACCATGCACACCGCAGAAGGTCCTTGGCGGTTGGCCTATCTCTCGGCTCCAGCCCTCATCATCCTCGTGACAAAGTCCCTATAGTCATTCAGATAGTCTTCATCTTCAGACACTGAGAATGGCAACTGCAGTTGATTTTCATTGACGTTCACAGAGGATCACATGCGCGACGTCGCACAGGCATTACGACCTTCGCTTCCACCTCTGCTCAGTGAGTAGGATTCGATTACCTCTGGTGGACATCAATCCGGTTGACATGGGTTCGTCATTGCCATCCTTGAAGAGCTCCTTCTGGTCTTGTAGAAATAAACCTCAGATTCCGTAGGTGAAGTATGGGCGAGTAGCTTGATAAACCTAGGACATGGGCGGTGTGTAATAATATTCGCTGTTTGCAAACCACGAATGGTTGGCGACTTTCTCCGCAGATAAACGTGTTCCGGGTGTGTAGTCCAATGTCTTTCGCAGCAAATCGGCCATGTCAATCTCTTCGTCGCTAGAAATCCTCTTTCCAGAAGGCTCCAGCAACATATGGTGGTTCTTGGAGGCAACATCGCCATCGTGAATAGATGCTTCTTGGCCGTACATACCAATCTCCCTTACCCGATCGTTGAGAGAGGATTCGTCCAAATGCGCGTGATCCGCGATGGTAACCCCATGTTTCTCCCAAAGATAATTAGACGGCTCTGGCGGCATGCCCAAGATCCGCACCATCTCTTCAAGGATCTCGGTGGATGAGCCCACAAAGGATTCAAAAAGTGGGAAACCAGATCGAATCTCGAAGATCGTACATGCCAAGGCCCAGATATCTGAGGCTCTACTCGCCTTGCCCTCCAATAATAACTCTGGAGAGCAATATGAAACTGGTGTTCCGACACCATTAGATGGTGGAGACAGCTCGAGAAAGGCTTCGCCTAGGTCTATGAGTAGAATCTGCTCGGATATGTACTCGGAATCGACGCAGGAGAAGGATGCTGACTCCACAAGGTATTCAGGGGCAGATAGGTCTGGTTTTTGACCAGAAGACGTGAAGATCTCATCTTTAATTGGGCGGCCAACTTGCTGGTAAAGTGTTTCCGTAGACCATACATCGATGCCTCTAAGCTGTAAGAGGACATTCTTAGGCGTGATATCTATCCCATCAGTCAGCACAACCTTTTGATTCCCCGGCGTTTAATGTACCTCCGTGGACAATACCGGCATCATGTATGCAAGAAACCGCCTTTGCCAGCTGTCGAGCTAGTTTGCGAGCCACTGGAGCACGAAGGCGGCGGGTGCCCGCTATCTCGCCCGGAGATTCCGATAGCGCGGAAAGACTTGGACCCCCCGGCTGCGATACATAGCAAAGATGTATGCCGTTGGGCCCGTCAATGGTGAAATCATCCAAGGTAGCGATTATGCTAGCACGTAAGGGATCGGCTCGAACACGTTCATCAAGACGTCGAAGCACCCCGAGTTCTTTGTGCAGTCGGGAGGCCTCGGCAGTAAGCACCTTGAGTGAGACAAGCCTATCTTGAAATTTATCGCGAGCAAGCCAGACAGTAGAGAACCCTCCATAGCCTAATTTGTGCAGGATGCAATATCTTCCGCATTTGAGAGTGTCTCCAAGATGGATCGGGTGGAAACCCCCCTTGGTGTACTTCTCCACGTCCTCCACGTTATCTAAATGCGGTAGTCGATATCGCAACTCCTTCGGTGAGGAGGCGGCCATTGAGCGACGCTGACTCCTCGCAGATTGGATGCGTATGACGCGAGGAAAAAGAACGCGTCTCCTTCGAAGCGACTGGCTACCACGGACGTTGTTGAAATATCTAGCTAGCAGAGGGAGGGTAGCTCTGATGATATGATTCATCAGACGCGGCAGACTTCTTTGTCAAAAAAGAAGTAACCTTCTCCTGCAAGCAAGAATGTCCCACAGACTGAACACCCTTCTCTCGAAGAACCCTAACGACTTATCTGCTTCAACACACTGGGGAGTCAAGACTCGGAAAGAAGAGGTGCCGTGTCTGTCTCCTCCATCTTCGAGAAGAAAGGTTTATTGAGCCACCATCTGGGAAGAAGAGAAATAAATGATGCGAGGACAGTCAGAAGCCATCTACAATTGGCATCGTCTCATGAAAATGAGGTTCGTCTGTCAGTCTGTTTAGAATCTGCCTCGCCGCCAAGCCCAGATTGTGGCTGAGCTCTGCTACCGTGTTCGATAATGACCAATCCGTTTTTATTATTAACACTTCTCAAGAATCATTCCCGCCACGCTAGGGGTGCTGCCGCTGTGATTGGTTTAAGGAACGCTTATTAAGCCATATTCGTGTGGTATTGGGTCGGCTCAAAAATCACGCTAGGGGTGCAAATTGGAAATGATTCTTAGAGTATATGTTATCTGCTATCTACTATCTGCTATCTGCAGATTGTAGATTGTAGACTGTAGACTATAGACTGTAGATAGCTATACGAAGTAGAAGAAATAGAAATAATATAAAGCTTTCTTCGAGTCCTCTATATCTTCTCGACTTTTATTTTTCTAGAAAAAGAAAATTCGCGATACTCTTATTACGAGTATTACGAAAAGATATTACTTTCTTCTTAGTAAAATATCTTTTGAAAATTATTAAATTATTACGTAGAAGTATAGAGCTTAAGTAGTGCCGAGCGAAGCGAGATAAAAAATCACACTATCGAGATTACAAAGCGAAGTAGAAATTAGTTTACTCTTAGCTATAATTAGCTTTTATTAAATCTATTTTCGCTAATTAAATTATTAAAATTAAAATTTACATATTCTTATTAGGACTACAATTTGTTATGGAAATAGTCTTGGGATTAATGATTAAAAAGTTATTGAATACTAAGGGCCGTAGTGACGGAGATCTGCTGGGGAAGCTAATACAAATTTGACCTAGCCTGCCCGATTCTTCCCCGATCTTCCCGAAATGCCTTTAATATATAGAAATATCGTAATAATATCTTATAACAATAAGAAAAAATAAGCGATCTCGCTTGCTTATTAAAACCTTAACTTATTAATGCTATTGAATTCGTATTGGTGACAAAATGCTAGAAGACTAATAATAGTAAGGTTAAATAAAGTATATAGTGTAAAAGTAGTTAGAATATCACAATAATAATAATATTATAATTATTGTTTGATATCTTTCTTTAATTAATTATATAAACGCTATCGAGTAAAGGGATATAATTCTCGGTTAGCAATATTTCTTAAGTCGTTTAAATATAGCGATGAGGTAAGTAGATGTGATGTAAGTGCTATGAGAATATAGTACTTGTTATAATATTAAGTGTGATTTTTAGACGGTATTAGCAGTAGCGATTGTATTCTTATTTAGTGTTCTTATTCATGAAGGCATACACATCGGGATCAAGTAGTACTGTAGATAGTTGATTGGGTCGTCCCAACGCTAAGGTCAGTAGTTAGTAGGCCTAGCTAGATCGTTAGTAGGCCTAGATGGGCCCTTGGACGTGTCTTAGCGCTAGAAAAACTCTCTATATCTATGCGATATAGACTTAAAGTGTTTAATTAGATAGCTATATATAGACGTGAATAAATAGAATAAAAGAATACGATTGCTCTAAGTGAGAAGAATTCGAATAAAGAGTCAACTAATAATGTGAGATCTATATATATAGTGCTCTCGAAGACACGTGTTTCTCGTATATACGTATGTATCTAAAACAGAGGCTGGATTATAAGACACTAATTTATAGTCTTACTATTCGATTAGTATTCTTATTTATGAAGATATATATATCGAAATTAAGTAATATTATAGATAGTTAATTAAGTCGTCTTAACGCTAAGATTAGTAGTTAATAGACTTAGCTAGATCGTTAGCAGATCTAGATAAGCTCTTAGACGTGTCTCAGCGCTAGAAAAACTCTTAAATAATTAAAAAACGTTATATAAGGGCCACGCAGAAGATTTCGTATAACGATCTAACGATACGAGTATTACTAGCACTAGCGCTAATAAGACGAAAGATACTAATATCTTCGTGATATAATAAGTATTCGCTCGAGGTGAGTAGTAATATAGAGATAATAGAAATCGATCTTTTAGCGTCTTAATAGCATAATCTTATCGTTACTAAGATTCGTCTCGCGTGCTAAAGTAGTAGTTTCTCTACGAAAGAAGTACTTTAAATAATAATCTCTTATATCGAGCGAAATTAATATTTGACGAAGTTAGCTAATAATTAGCACTTTAGTAAAAAAGTTCTTATCTAATTAAAAGAGAAGACTATTTAATAAGATCTTTTATCTAAAGAGATATCGTAAGATCTTTATTATATAAGCGTTATTATTTAACGTTGTAATAATAAGTATTATCTCTTAACGAAAGAAATTCGTTTTGAATGCTAAAAGTATAAGTTCGAGATATTTCCCATATAGTCTTATCGAGCGACGAGTGAGGAATTATTACTCAAAGTCTTAAGCTTTGCGATCACGTGTAATATATATAAACTCGCCTATACGAAGGAATGCGGCGAATACGAGATAAAAGACTATATAGAGCGCTGCTTCGGTCTCGTCTTCTTAATTAATATAAGTAAGTATCTATAGTAATAGATTTTTAATAATTAAACGACGTTCTTTCATTTTAGTCTCGTCTCGTAAACATTAAATATCGACGATAATTCTTTATAACTAAGGATTATAAAACATTATAAGATTCTTATATCTTATATTAACGTGAGCTAATCTAACGTCTATTAAATAGATCTTAATAATCTTAATCTTAACTTATCTCGTATTAAGATATGCGATTTAGCTAACGAGTGAGTTAATAATCGCTAAGAAGAAAGGTATGCTTTTATTAATATCGTAATAAGCGCTATATAACTTGATGAGTGTGATATACGTTTTTCGCGTCTTTGCGACCAAATCTTATTAGAGAAAACGAGCTATCTCTCGTAATAGTACGGTCTAATTATATTAGAAATTCGATAAATCGCGTCTTAGCTCTGCGAAGCGATTAAGATATATCTTAATTATAAATATACGTTAGCGATCTTTCGATATCGAAAGCGTGATAAGTAATTTATTAGCTTATTGATCTTAATTAAGATTTATATTAAGATTAAGTAGATATCGTATTTTATTAATAGTATTATTATATCTCGTAGTAAGATTATAGCTAATTCGCGAATAAAGAACTTTTTAAGATTATAAATATATGCGTTATTATCGCAATATAGTATTAATCGTGATTACGAGCTGGAAAGATCTAGTATATTTAATGGGATATCCCATATTATATTATATTATATTATATTATAAAAGGGTATTATGAGGGGGTTATATTAGATTACCTATAAAGATATAAGATAAGAAATTTCTAATATATATAGGGGTATTCTATAATAAAGATTATTTCTTATATTAGATAGCGAATAAGATAAGAAATACTTCTTACGCTAACTACTAGCATTAAATGTAGACCCCCGTCTTACGAATCTATATATATTAAATATTAGTAATAATTAGAATAATAACTAGAATTCATATATCTTAGCTAAAATTATTAATAAATCTTTTCCTTATCTTTGAATAGCGTTTTATTTCTTCGAATTATATTAGCTTTTCTAAAAGTTCTCGTTAATTAAGTTAACGCGAATCTTATTAAGAAGCTCTTATAAGAATAATTAAATAATATACGTTATGTAGAGAATATATTCAAGACTTCTCGTATTCTGCTCTTCAAGATTAAGTAAATTATTAAATCTTTATATTATTTATATGAAGTGTGTAACTTTAATAACTAAGAATATGTAATTATAAAGAATAATCGTAAATTCTTTTTATAATACGAAGAGAGAAGAGGGGAATTTGCTATCGCAGAATAAATAGTAGATTATTATTATAATTAGCGTGCTAATAATTCTTCTAATAATTAAATAAATTAAATATATTAATAGTAATAGAAATAATTCGCTAAGTCTTAGATGATTACGAAGATCTTTTATAACACGATATTAAATGCGATAACGAGCTTAGCTTAATAACGTGATGATAAAGTAAAGTAATAATAATAGCGATAATGAAGTGAAGTAATGATTAGAATAATAATTAGAATACGTTCGCATAATTCTATATAGAGTAACTTTCTCTATATATAGTATATTTCCTATATCCCTGCATATAACATGAAATATCCCTACATATATTAGAAATTTCTTAGATTATTTCATGATACCAGCACGTCTCTCAGACTATCCCATAAAAATCAAATAACATAATCTTAATATCATACCATATCATAATATGATATCGATACCTCATATCCCAGACCATCCCAGACCTTTCCAACCCGTAATCGTGATTTCTAAAGTCTTTGTAAATATAGTCGAATAGCGTAATATACGACCTTTATTTCTTTGAACTAAATATCTTTTTAACGATAACGTGTAGATATCGAAATACTAAAAGTCTTCTAGATCGATTATAAGAGGTCTAGATACTTTAGAATATAGTCTTTTATATTAAAGATCTCTAATATATCGATTTAAATATATTATATTAATCGATTAATAACGTGATAAATTAATTTAAGACTATTTTAATCTTTTAGAAAGATCTCTTATTATAGTAGATCGATCTTTATATATAATGTGATTTTAATAAGTACTGTTAATCGTTGAATAGCATCGAAAAGTCGCCTTAAGAACGCTCTCTTTGAGATTATAATCTTAATAATAAATAATAAGAAATCGACCGCTAACTTGAGTTCGCGATATGAGATTATCGCCCGATTTAGAAAGTTCTTAATCGTGTTTCTCGCCCGAGCGAGCTTGTCGGAAAGAAGTCTAGTCTATATTAGAATACTATCGAACTCAATCCCTAGAAAATCGGCTATGATATTCATAATATTCTTAATGTGATTAATTTTAAAGTCTAATTCTTTATATACAAGATTAAATTGTTAATCGTATACGATCGCATTATCGATTAATACTAGAATAGCGAAGAAATTGTTTAGATAGTGAAGCATTATAGTTTAAAGAAGAACTATTATCAAGATTTAATTGAGAATCTTTATAAATAGATTAAATATAAATAATAATATACGTAGATCGAAGAATAGATATCGTTCTATTTAATAGCGACCGTTATAGTGAAATCCTAGCAACTATTAATCTGAAATTGCAATCGATATATATCTAAAGACGTTTTTTAGATCTCTTTTAACGAACTAAGCCCTAGAGTCTTATTGTAATAATGCGATTACTGCGTTATTATATATCGCGTATTTTAGAGTCTCTTAGTCCTAGAATATATCGTTATTAACTGAGATCTCTTTACGGGTCGGAAAGGTGTGATATCTATTGAACATAGTCGTTTTTAACTTTATTTCAACTTTTTTTAAAAAATTATATCTTTTTAATCTATTTATAGAATTTTATAATTACATAAGCGTTCGCTTAGGCTTTTTACGTATTTTTAGAATATAAAAAAAATATCACGTAATATATTTATTAAAAACCCAATGAGAGTATGGGATATCCTATACCTTTCGATATGGTATTCGAAAAACTAATCCCATACCATTAAATATACCACATCTTTCCGACCCGTAGATCTCGTATAAAAATAAGAGGTTATAAATACGCCTTTAATTATTATTGTACTTCGAGATTAGCCCTAGCGATAAGTAGACGAATTATTATTTCGTCTAAGAATTAACCTCGATTAAGCGATTATGCTAAAGCTATTTTTAAAGGTTCGTTGTTAATATATTAGGTGTTACGAGAGTTAATTAATAATTATAATTACGATAACGTAGAATTTAACCTCGATATTCGATTTTTACTCTCTTTCGAAGAATAGTTAAAAGAATCTTTACGAATATAAGATCTAAATAATTCTTTAACTAATAATCTTAATCTTTTACTCGTAGCGAATCTTAACTAATTAAATTTAAATCTAATAAATCGTATAGCGCGTACGAGAATTCTTCTACTATATATAGTAGTGATGTAAGTATCTACGAATACGTTGAGAGTTATTTAGACTTAAAAATTCGATTATTAAGCGAAGTAAGATTAATGCTTAAGGCCTCGATTTTAATCTTATAACACGTATTTGTTAAATAATTTAGCTAATAATTGAGATAGATATAAATATATTAATAGTACTCGCGTAGGCATTGTCTTTTATTGAAATTTTAATATATATAGCGAAGAATTTGTATAAGGGTAATAACTTAGCTAGGCGAAAATAATAATCTAATAGTATCTCCTATAGGCGAATAATTACTATAAGATATATATAGTAATATATAATCTAGTTATACACCTCGAAACACTATAGTAGATAAATTATCTTATTAGCTTTCTGAGTATCGTTCGTATTAGCGCGATTAACGTATTCTTAACTTAGCTTAATAAGGTTTTCGAATTTAAACGTCTTAAAAAAGATTTATTTAAAATATTTAATATCGACGACGCGATAGCGTTTATAAAGATTAAGAAAGAAACGCGTATCTTTAATATATATAAAAGAGACTCTAAGATTATCACTCTTCTCTAAATTACTACTAAGCTTAGACGAATAATATTAATAATAGCGATAACGATAGCGAGAGCGTAACTTATGTATCCGATTACGGGTCGGAAAGGTCTGGGATGGTCTGGGATATGGGGTATCGATATCATATCATGATATGGTATGATATTAAGATTATATTATTTGATTTATATAAGATAATCTGGAAGATGTGCAGATATCATGAAATAATCTAGGAAATTTCTAATATATATAGGGATATCTTATATTATATGCAGGAATATAAGAAATATACTATATATAGAATAGGTTACTCTATATAGAATCATGCGAACGTATTCTAGTTATTATTCTAGTTATTACTTCACTTTACTATTACGTTGTTAAGTATTCTAGTCATTATTCTAATTATTACTTTACTTTATTATCGCTATTATTATTACTTCACTTTATTATCACGTTATTAAGCTAAGCTCGCTATCGCATTTAATATCGTGTTATAAAAGATCTCTATAATCACCTAGGGCTTGGCGAGTTATTTCTATTACTATTAATATATTTAATTTATTTAATTATTAGAAGAATTACTAGCACGCTAACTATAATAATAAATTTCCTTCTTTTCTCTTCGCATCATAAAAAGAATTTACGATTATTCTTTATAATTATATATTCTTAGTTATTATAATTACACGCTTCGTATAAATAATATAAAGATTAATATCTTCGAAT
>JANQBS010000288.1:0-46217 GCA_033085395.1 Xanthoparmelia taractica | reverse complement strand
TAATTTTTTAAAAAAAGTTGAAAAAAAGTTAAAAACGACTATGTTCAACAGATACCACACCTTTCCGACCCGTAGTCGCTGAGTGATAAATCAACGTTATTAACGATACTTATAATCACGATATATTTAGTAATTTATTTTAATTTATAAAGTATCGCTATCGAGACTCTAATAGAAATAACGCTATAGATTAAGAACGAGATCTTTTAATAATTAGCCTCTTATTTTAAGAGATTAAAAGAATTATAAGAATTAAGAAACTAAGACTTTTCTTTAAAAAGTATTATAATCTTCGTGATAAGGGCCGCAAGAGATTCGTCTAGAAAGAACTTTAATACGTCTTATATACGCTTAAAATTAAGAATTTTAAAATATGTATTAAAGAGAGATATATAATAAATAAGAATATTAGATAATCGCAAGAGATAGAGTTCTTTTTCTTTATTAGCCCTATATAAATTCGTCTAGCGAGATAATTTGTTAGTTATTTTCTCGTTATTACGAATATTACATTTAATACGAATAAGAATAATTTACTCTTATTAGTACTTGTTTACATAATAAATACTTTAAAGATTATTCTAATTACGTACTATTTTATCGAGTTCGAGTTTACTTAGATTATTTTATTTATAAATAATTATATAAAGAATCTATTCTTTTATAACGATTATAGCGACCTCGTAGTATTACTTAATAATTTCGCTATAGGATTAACTACTACAATAATCAAGAAAAGAATTAATATAATATCGATTTTCAATAATTAAGTTAGCACGGTAGTATAGATAAGAATAAATGTAATCTAGTAGCTAATCTCTCAAATAAATAAATTAAATATCGAGTGCTTTCTTTAGCTATATAATTAATATATAATCGAAGTAATTAAGAAGAGACTAACTCGCGAGAGTTATTCACTTAAAACGAAAAAAATGCTTATTAATCTAGTCTGAAAGTGAATTAAGTTCGAAACTCTTATAGATAAAGAGCGAAATTATAATCTCTTATTGCATTAAAAGAATTAAAATTATTTAGTTAACTACTATTAGAGATAGAAGCATTAATTCGTTATAGTTCATATTAAAGAATTACTAAATTTAGAGTATAACTTTACTTAATAAGGTGAGAATAGTTATTTAATAATTAAGAACTTAATTAATTATTATATATCTATAGACTAATTAGTAAAAAGGATTATCGAGAAAGTAAATAAGATAATCTTTATATACGAGTAGAACTTAGAACGTTAGAAAAAGAATAATCCCCGCAGTATCGATGCTAATAGATCGTTCTTTATAATACTTCTTAATTATATAACTTATTAAGCGATTAAATTAATCTATAGAGAATTAATTAGCGTAAAATAA
Organism: Xanthoparmelia taractica; assembly: GCA_033085395.1. Classification (NCBI taxonomy): domain Eukaryota; kingdom Fungi; phylum Ascomycota; class Lecanoromycetes; order Lecanorales; family Parmeliaceae; genus Xanthoparmelia; species Xanthoparmelia taractica. The sequence goes on along the minus strand of JANQBS010000288.1, from coordinate 44,850 downwards.
TAATTACTTAACGTTAAAAAAGAAGTCTCTTAAGTCGTAGTAAAGAATATATATAAAAAAGCATATCATCTACCTAAGAGATATTACTTATTCTACAAATATTAACTATATCGCTATATCGTTTCGAATATATTAATTTCACTCTTACTTATTTATTTAAGATAACTTTTTAAGACGCCTAAAATTATAGTAAATTAAGAAATAACTTTCGATTCTAGTATCACGTCGATTAATTATATTATTATACTAGATATTAACAATACTTAAAGTTAATTTAATAATTATTCTAGCGATAATAATAATAGCGCCCTTAGCCCGATATTTATATATGCGAGATATACTCGCCGAGAACTAAATATTCTAAAAACTAAAGTTTTTTCGATATACGAATTTTATAAGAAGATCTTAAAAGTTTATCGCGCTAAGAAATATATATATAAGATAATAAAGACTATTTAAAAAGTAAATAAAGTATACGATTAGAAGTATAATTAATTTACTCTTTTATTTTAATCTTTTATTATAATTAAAAAAAATAATAAGAACTTAACGTTTAAAAAGAACGAAAGTAAAAGACGTGCACTTATTAAACGTGAGGCTATTAATATAGAAGATATAATATTATATTATCGAATTCGAGTAGAAGAGATTAAAAAAGAGAGAAATTAAAAATATATAAAGTAGATATTAATAGATTAAAGAATACGCTTTAAATTCTTATAGCAAATCTAATCTAAGAAATAGAGAGAGATATTCTTCTCTCGTTAAATATAAGAGAAAGAATTTAATAATTTAAAAGAATTTAATTCTTTTTTCTTTAATAACGTCGGCGATAGCGATAGCGATAGCGATATTTAAGTTCTAAATACTTAGTCTATTTAAAAGTCTTAATAATTCTTAAGTTTAGCGATATTCGAATAATCTAATTTCGCTTATATCGATAATTTTAACGATAAATAGCTCTTATTAAACCTCTCTTTATCTCTTATAGAGTAATCGAATCGTTTTAATTAATAGCGAGCACTTATTATTTCGAATAATTCTACTTTTTCGATAGTAATTAAAGTTAAATAAGATATAATAATTAAGTTATTTAAGAAGATTAGATTAAAGTCTTAAGAAGATCACGAATAGAAGATTAAAATATATTAGATTATTAAGCGTATAACGGCGGCGGCGAGAAAGAAGATAAAGATAATATAGTTTAGAAAGAAGAATATTAGTTAACTAGCTAATTAATTAATAAGTTCTTTACTATAACAAACTTAGCTAACTAAATTATTAATTCTTCGAAGTCTTTCTTATATACTTACGTACTCGCTTATCGAATTTTAATGTAGAATTAACCCATTTTTAATAAAGGCTAAAGCCTAGCCTGCGGGTGGCTTATTTAGAGCGACGGGGGACTGTGGAAGGGGGACTGTCCGTAGTCATGTTGTCTATCTTGGCTCTGTTGGCTCGTCCTTTCCCTAAAGAAGGTCGCTGCCTGAACTCTTGCCTACGCTAAGCCTGTTCTAGTGATCAAATCACCTGACATCAATTCTTGTACCTCTTCTACTTAAAGCACGCCGCTGGAAAACATCTTCCCTTTTCTCTACACAACACTGCCTCCCTCATCACTCATCAGGAAGTCAATCATGGCCAGCACGGCAGAGACAACGCGAGCTTACCCAAAGCGCAAGAGAGCTGACATCTCATACCACGAAAGCAGCTCTGACGAGAGCGAAGCAGACGATGAGTATCGTACGTCAGATGAGGAACTCCCAGCGACGACCAAAAAGGTCCGTTAGAGCATCTTGGCTGTCTGTGCCAACTGAATGTCATCTAACAGTCTACTCTAGAAGCTCAAAACCAGCCGTACCACCACCGTCTCAACCAAACCACTTCCCAAACGCAAAATCTTTCCCTTCACCTCACTCCCGGCAGAGCTCAGGAATCAGATATACGATTTGGCCCTTACGGATGCCAACAGCATATTCTTAACGTCAAAGACCAAACGCTACCGCCGCACAGTCCAACGCTCGGTGCCCGCCAAGAGCAACTTTTTCGGCTACTATCGTAGAGGCCGGTACAGGTACGGCTCTGGATCACAGTCATTAGAAGCCTCTGCAAACACCACCCTGCCAGCCCTCGTGCCGAATATTCTGCTTCTCAACCAGGCCACCTATGCCGAAGCCCAACCAATTCTATACGCCGGCAACACCTTTGCGGTTGAAGACACCATGGCCATGCACGCATTCCTTGCCATCATCGGCCCCAAGAACCGCGCCACCATCACCGACCTTACCGTCAGAGGCTGGGGTTACACGAAAGCCCACAAGGCACTAAACCACCCAGCCTTCACGCTGCTCACTGGTGCCGTCAACCTCAAGCGCTTGCACCTCGATTGTGAAATTTCTTGGGGAGGACCGAAGAGGATTGCGAAGCAGCTATATCGCGATGCCTTTCACTGGCTCGAAGCGATGGGTACTGGGAAAGGGGCGTTTGATGCTGCAGTTAACATCATTGAGATACCGGCTAATTATCTGAATCATCCAATTTATGGACACATGCATAGTTCCCAGCAGAGCCTAGGAGGCGGCGTGGAAGACTTCCGGGCAGAGCTGCGAAAGATGTTGTCTTGAAAAGCCTCGAGAGCAAGACTTGCATTCTGCTCAAATGTGGAGGCATCGGAAGAAGACTGGCATGATCTATGGATGATGAAGTTATGGTGTTGATGTCGCTCCTCACTTGCCCATTTCAGCTTCTGTTGCAACTGTTGCAATTAACTCTCATAGCTCTAAGCATGTGCATATTTAATGGCAGATACTCTTGCAACAAATCAAAGACAGAATCCCCCCAACGACGTCGTCTTTGTAAGCACAGCAGTGCGCACTCTCAAGAACTATAAACGCCCTCCTTCCCGTTTCTTCTTGTCTTTGGAGCTGACAACCCCATCATACTACAACATGAAGCCAAACCTCTCTCTCTCCTCTCAGCTACACCCCGATTCGCAACTCCCAGATCGAGACACTGGCGGCTACAAGCAGAAGTCTTGAGTCGAATGGTGAAGTGAAGTACAGTGAGGTGCGTGAGAGATTGGAAATAAGCAGAGATGGACTCATGAGAGGACAGTCATTCCGTAGAGATTGCTCCTTCCTGCGTGTTTGTTTCCCTCAACGTCAGGGTTCGATTTCTCAAGTGCTTAGTTAGTTAGGTCTTATTCACGACGCTTCAATCGCTTACCAAACTGCTTCACCATGTCTTGATAGCCCTACATGTATGCTCTGCTTTTCTGCGCTGGCGTCGTGGGGGGGATGTGATTAATAAAACTAATAAATACTCAGGTAATGTAAGTAAGTACGTACTGCACACACATGCACACACACACACACACACACGCCCTCAACACCTACCCAGCCATCTTCCGCCGTCACCCAACAACACCAGATGACGCGCCAGTCCACTTCGAGATCTCTGCCCTCCCGTCATCTCTGTTTTCCTTTGAGTTTCGTGTTGATAAATGCAGGGAGGGGGACATAACATGCATGGCGTCGCTTACTTGGGGATGGCGCTGGTGTGGTGAGTGCGCTGGCTGAAGTCAGGTAGGTATCCATTGTTGAGATAACGGTTGACACGACGGTTGATAAACGTCTCTTCCGGTTACGTAGATGGGTACATCGCTGGTTGAAACCTACTCCACGGGCGAGCGGCGCTTGTGTAGCTGCATAGAGATGGAGATGGAGATGGACACACTATTGAATTTTAAGTTGGTCAGTACATCGAGGTGAGCGAGGTTGAGCGCTGCGGGGATTTTGTGGTGGAGTATATGGTATACGATTCGCATACATCTCTGTGTATGTATGTAAGTGGAGTGAAACAGTGATGAAATAAACTTCATGTGTCACGCACAAGTCTGTCTATATACATACATATGCAGAATTCAAGGTCTTTCTAAGGAAGATGCTTGTTTCCTGGTCTATTATTTCAAGGACTCTTGTGATACGGTTCGATATACGCATATACTTTCTAGATATACATACGTATTATGATCAGTGATGACACAATGTACGTTCGGACATGTATGATACACACCTACCTATTACGTGCGTATATGACCCCCTGTCCATCAGGGAATACATGGACCGATTGAAGTAAGCACCTCCAAGTCATGGCGACCAAAAATGCACCTGACGCCTCCGAGACCGCAAACGTTCCCTTTTTTTGGTTTTTTTTCCTTTTTCCTTTTACCGGTAGGGTATATGTGCACTCACTCGTCGCCGAGCAGCAGGAACCCAATTCTCTCTCTGTCTGGGTTTCAGTCATGGCATCTCGTATATGTAAATATATCCAAGCGTGAGTGGGAGCGTGATGGGAAACGCATTCTGTTATCCACGGTAAAAAAGAAGCTTAGGTAGGGTAAGTAAGTAAGCATGAATAGATGGCTAGATGGATATATGGATTAGGGCGTTATTAGCGGGGAGGTGGTTTTGGGTTATTATTGGCTTTGATAGTGTCAAGGAGGTTTTAAGGGAGGGGGAAGGGGAAGTGTGGTTTCTGTGGTCTTCACTTGGTGTGCCAATTTTTCTCTCCCGCCGTCTACTTATTTACGCATGCGTTCTGTTAAAATAATTGAATACATACAACCCAAGAAAAAAAAAATTTCACGTAACAGAAAGACAGAGCCCAGCCATCTCCACAGATCCTAATCCACCGGCAACGTCTCACTCCCCCCCCGCCTGCAAATCCCTCTCACACCCCATAGACTGCCACTAAGAACCCACATACACCACCTCCGCCTGGCCCGGCGCATCCCCAATGTGCCCCCAACTCAACGTCGGCCCGTTGACCCCTTTCCGCAAACCCCGGCCATAGCGGCGGATTCACGTAATAATAGTCCTGAAACGTCGCCGTCTGTTTAGCTACCGTTCAGGCCGATCTGGGCGAGAGGCCCATTAGTCGTCATGCCCTTGACGTGCATGCAAATTGGCGTTGTTCCCGCTGCTGAGTGGCCGTCAGGCTTTTGGGACCGACTTGCATGGAAATTACGTAGTCCGCTTGGAGCGCGGAGCCCGTGAGGACGGTGGCGGAGAAGGTGCGCGTGGCGTCGGGGGCGGCGAAGTCGTACCCGTTCTCTTTCCAGAAGTTGCAGGGCGGGCGCGTGAAGTGCGTTGGGGAGCTGGTGTCGACGCAGCCTTGGTTGCGGGGACCGGCGGCCGCCCTGGCGCTGACGTTGTAGCAGCCCTTTTCGACGGTGAAAGTGGCGCGTTGGGGACCAGAGGGTGGGGGGGTGAGGGAAGTGAGGCGGGCTTGGGAGAACGGCTCGTCTTGGTCGATCCAGACGGTGCCGCCGAGGATGGTCAGGTCGTCGGATTCGTCAACGTAGATTATGTCGGCCGGGTCGGCGGTTGGCGTTCTCGAGCGTGATGGGGATGAGAAAGGTGACGTTGCGCAGGTCGTGGGTCCAGCTGCCGGAGAAGAGCCATAGAATGATGTTGTTGCCTGGGGACAGATTTGCGTCTGCGTCGAGGGCATGGGCGGTGCCGAGACCGTAGCTGTAAGTTCCGGGTGCTACTTTGAGGTACTTTGAAGCGAGATCGGCGGTTTCGGTGTGTGGTCATCCAGGAGTTGAAGTCGGTGCAGTTGATGGTGTTGCCGGATGGTGTATAAATGGCTGCGCCGTGGGGGACAGGTCTGGTGTCAGTTGGAGCTGAAAGATGGTCGTTATTGACTGGCAGACCAGCTGATCCGTCGGGGCGAGTTGGCATAGAGATGGTACTTGTATCTGCGGATGCCACAATAGCCGACTTTTGTCTGACCGCAACATCTCCACCATGTGTTGTATTGTTGCCAGATACTACGGCGCCTGAAAAAGAGGGGTGATGTTCAACAGGATTGACCCAGTCCAGCACGCAGGTCTCATCATCCAAGTGGCTAGCAAGAGGAGCAGCAAGTGCCGCAGCGAGTACAACCACAGAAGTAAAGAGTCCTCGCATTGATGCTGTGACAAACAGGAAGACCTCTTAAGATAAGTGGAAAAAGAATGGGAATCTTCGTACCGTTAGCAGGCACTAGCAGAATGAGAGTAAGGAATGTCTTAGGAGCATCCACGAACGAGAAAGGATGGAAATTTTCATCCAGCATAACGTACGGTAAGATATGACAGACTTGACAGCAGAACGAAGGGGTAAAGATCTTACTATAAGCATATCCAAGGGGCATCTCAATAAGGTCAACGAGGATTTACCGCCAATTTGAAACCCACGCGGGCGGCATGATTCAACTGCGAGCCCCCACTTGAAGCCAAATCATCAAAAGAAGACTTTAGAAGTACATTACCGCATTCCGCATTACTTTCGGTCTCGAGAACAATCAATGCAACCACTGTATATCGAGGAGAGCACCGGATGGGATGTCGTCGACGGGTAACTTTGTGTTCCTAAGATATAAGTGAATAACCGTATCTCTGTCAAAGATGCATCATGTTCTACTCCAGAAGAGTCTTTATCTTTAATCCTGCATCATTCGTCTTGTAGTAATAGACTTAAATCTTTAGAATGGTATGGAGTCTCCCATCCTTCGTTTGGGTTCACTTACAGTCGTGCTTCGTGTTCTGCGGAAATCAATGTCATGATAGCAGTTTGTTAGACCACCATAGGATAGGGTATGCCAAAAACTCGGTACCTTGAAGTCGCTTTATCGTGACAAAGAAGCCAAAACTAAGGAAAATAAAATAAAGACTCAAAAGGAATCAAAAACCAGGAGAAAGATCAAAAAAAAAAAAAAAAAAAAATTGCCCCCGACCAGGATCGAACTGGTGACCTCAGGATATCCCAGACTGAAGCTGGATCATATAATTATGAGACCTGCGCGATAACCAACTACGCCACGGAGGCTGAACGCAAATTTTATTACTAACGTAGTCTATTATAAACATTTCAATAAAGATCTTACTACGTACTGTTTCTAAGGCTAACGCTGTCCATGCTAGGAAGTCCCGGCTTCTCAACACACCAACTGCCAACTTCACATGGCTTAGGAAGGATAGAGGATGACTACGGCCTTGCTAATGGCACTTTATTACCACAAATGTCAAAAATGATCTTTCGATCGTACATTGTGCCTTCTGACGTCTTAGTTCATTCATCGCATCACCCTCGCTCTGTCTGCCAATCCACTTTTCTTGCAACCTTGCAAGCCACTGCATTTCCATCGCTCGCTGCATCTCCCACCGACATCCCAAACTCTCCGTAAGCTTCCTTCCCAGTGCTCTCAACTCCTGCGCCTCTTAGTTCTTGGCGTTGATGACCAACCGCTGCCAGGACTTCCATAGGATGCGAGAGCCCGCCGCATCAACAGTTTCTGCAATTCTCCACGCTCCGTGGCCATGCTGACCCCTTTCTCTCACGCCCCGAGAGCCGCTGCACCCGCTTTACCTTTTAGTACGCGTAGAGCACTCGCTTTGTGGGACACTCAGCCGCATGGGCGAATAGAAAGCGGAGATGCATCCCTCTGGTGTCCTCCTGAGTGATACAGCCAAGTTTGCATCTGTAGCGCTGAAAACCCCATCTGAAGCCATTGACCTGCCATGGTCCGAAGGGCTACCATCTACCCCAGTCGGCGCGTCATCAGTATCAGATTTAGTCGAGTAGGTCGCCAGGGTTGCGAACATCGGAACCACCAACTCGCTGGTCATCCAATGACCCGATGTCCATGCGCCTTCAGTATTCCGATACGTCAAGCGTTGATCTGCCGTCCGAGACACGTCCGTGTCCGCTGACCGAGGTGCTTCTGGACCGGCCCATCTGTCATAGCACTCGGTCAGGTGACATAGGCACATGAACCGGTCCACATGTGATACTTGATGATTGGTGCACTCTGCCGTTAACGCCATTTGCATTCACATACGCGATGGCCACAATGCCCTCTCTTATGCCCATGTCCTGCAGTTTGTGCCATCCTTCACTTGTGACCAAATGATCCTTCCTCTTGCCCCAAATATCCCAGGCTTCTAGCTAGGTGTATTCGCTTCAGCATCGGCGATCCGATTCAGGATTTTGCGTTGCAGGACATTGTCACCGTAGCACGAGAGTGCTGGCTTGATCGAAGACTGATTGGCTTTAGGAAGCTACACTAATGGTTGCAACCCCTCATTAGCCGAAGCCCGCTTCTGTATTTACTCTCACTTACGTAGAAACGCTTTTTTCAGAATAGCATCTCCAAGGCAGTGGCTTCAGAGCTTGGGCGGACTTTGTAGAAGCCTGCAGTAGGGCTCGATGGGACAGAGAAGCCAGGAGCCAAGGGCAAGTTTTGATTCCGCAGTCCTTGGGCACGAACCGGCAGCCACGGTACAACGAATGCCCATCCTAGAATGGAGGGTCTGGATAGGCACAGAAGTCTTCAATTGGAAGGAAGTAGCATTGACTGATTTGTACCATCGATGATAGTGGAGGTTGCATACCACATCGCCGCTCAGGATCTTAGGGCTAGGGTTAGCTGACCTGAGGTGCATACCCTAGATTTCCAATGTAAAGATCTTGGCTCAGATTCTCAGGTCTTCACCATGAACGCTCGTAACGAAACAGTGAATTGAGAGATCTAAACTTAGGTTTTATGTGGTTATCTATACACAGCCGGAATAGAAATCTATGCGAGAACTAGTACCCGATCATGGCCATATTCCTCTTTCGAATGCCGAACACCAGAGACTTCCGTTTCCCTCTTCATCATGTCCGTTATTCTCTTCATGCGTGTTCATCATCCTACACTTGACGACTAAGATGATCTTGAGTAAGAAAGAATGCTGTTTGAGCCTCGAAGCCACGTCAATCCAATTAATCGGCACAGCAATCGGCACAGTAAAAGTCACACAACAGCGAATGTATGCGAATGCATGCACGTTTTTCTGCATGTGACACACTTTTCTGCCTTGATCTGTTCTTCAACCTGCTTTGCGTCTCCATTTTCAATATCGATACTTCGTAGGCTCTTCCTTAACTGAAATCCTATCGTGCCGCATGCAGTCAGCTTATTCATCCTGCATGAATCCTTCAACAAGCTGGCCGCATCTCAGACCCAATAGGCCTCCAAGATAAAGAAGGGAAAGCATCCCTCTGCAGATTATCTTATCTCCTAGAAACTTTCTCCATCTCTTTGATTGACTTAACATGGCATCCAACGCCTTTAACATTGACGAACTTCTCAAGATTTATGGCGCCAGTCCCGACTACAGTCCTCAATTCGAACATCGCGTCAGCATAGTCGAATCATGGAACATTCCGCCTGGCTCTCGGGTTCTCGAAATCGGTCCAGGTCAAGGCGATTGTACCATCGTACTCGCAACAGCAGTGGGTGAGAGCGGACATGTTGACGCTGTGGATCCTGCTCCTTTGAATTCAGGTACGCCAAATGTTTTCGACCTCCCCACGTTCAAAGTCCTCCCACTTTTTCTCCTGCAACGGCGTCTCACCCTCCTACACAGGCTCCCCCATCACCATCGGCCAATCCCAGAACCAGCTATCCGCCTCTCACCTCGGTCCTCGCATCAGCTGGATCCAAGACTCCCCTGAACACTATCTCTCCACCATCCCATCCTCCCAAAAGCCTTATACACATATTGTTCTCTTCCACTCCCTCTGGTACTTCTCTTCCCCCTCCACGTTTTCTCCCCTCCTCCGCCTCCTCCCCTCCCACACAACCCCAGATGCGAGCCTATGCATCGCCGAATACGCCCTCCGTACCCCTTCTCTAGCCTCGGTGCCGCACGTTCTGGCGGCTCTGACTTCAACAACCCTTCAAACTGAAGATAAGGAGAGTGAAGAGAGAAATGTGAGGAACATCAGTGGGCCAGATTCGATCAAGGATATGGCGGGAAAGGGGGACTGGTCTGTCAAGGAAGAGAAGGTGGTGGTGCCCCCGAAAGGGCTGCAGGATGGAAGGTGGGAGGTATTAAATATCTTGAGTAAGGATTTCGAGAAGGAAGTGGAAGAGGTATCGAAGCGGCGTGAGGCTCTAGGGGTGACCTTGAAGGGTATGAAAGAGGCTGTGGTGGGTTCCTTAGAGGAAATAGAGGGTGGGGCTGCGGGTGTGGAGACGATGAGCGTTTGGGTTGCGAGGCTGGTTAAGAGCTAGCGTTGTAGGGCATTAAAAAGTATCTTTTTTTGAAGGGGTGCATTGAATAGGCAGCCTGGCAACTTCATCTTCATGTCTCCAATATCCTGAAGTCCTTTCCCTTTACACAATAATCGCATTATTACGGATCGGACAATCGCGGTCCATACCTGCTGAAAAATCCTCAGCCCTGTAATATCTCTTTCATCACCTCTTTATGCGCCGTGACTATTCACTTACACCTATTTTTCCGCTGTTTCTACTCCGCTTCATCTCCTTTACAACATGTATTCTATGTGGAAACCCCTCTTAACTCGTAGGTTAGTTTGCCCTTACAATCAAAGTATCTCACAACTATCGCATCAATTGCCAAGGAGACAGAAATCTGCCCCGGCCCTCAGCGCCAATTAGGGATAGGGTGAGCGCCTCCCAATCATCGCGCGTCCTGGGTGATCATCTCGTGAAGGAAGCTGATCCTGGGTGACTGCGCCCCTCGTACAGGTAAACCGCTGCCTAATTCTGCGGTCGTCTAGCGAGGCTGACAAGGCTGCAAAATCAGCAGCTACCTTTTGGATGACTGTTTCAATTCCTGTCAAGGCTTCTCTTCTCCAAATTTTCCCTTCCCATCGTAAACCATACAAGTAACTACTCGTATTATGGCTGATCCTTTTAGCATTGCTGCAGGTGTTGCTGGCGTTGTTTCGCTTTCGCTGCAACTGGTTCAGAGCTCGCGCAATCTATTACGAATTCTACAATCGATAAAGGACCTGCCAGATGAGGTCGAAAGCATGGTCATGGAGCTAGATATTCTATCCGATTTACTCCAGCAAGATTGCAATGCCTCAATTACTGGAAAGAAAGCAATCCAGCAGCTCCAGAAGCTGTCAAGGCTCCTACAATCTCTACTAGACGATACGCAAACCTACATCAGTCGAACAAAGCACAAAGTCTCCTGGAAAGCTATTAAGGCTACTATGAGAAAAGACGAAATCAATCAGCTATATCAGCGAATGGCGCGCTGTCTCAGGCTTTTGCAAATGGTAAACCAGATGGATTTTCAGTGAGTACTGCGAACATATATCTCCTTAGTATGGCATTGAGTTGACATTATCAGTACATTGCAAACGCGCCAGTTGGGAGCAATTCAGCAGTCGCAGTCAAAAGACTCGGAGAATATTGCTTTAATATTAAATCACGTTACCAAGTTTTCCGTTAATGCACATCGAAACGAGACTTCGGACATCACTATACACAACACAATCATTCCAGACAACACAGTCATTAATCGACCTGCTGAAATACCCAAGAATCGCAGCTATGGCAACTATTGGGACTTTGTCGCGTGTTGTTGGATTATCATTGGCTTTGTACATTTTTACCAAAGTTCGTCGAAGAATCGCAGAATCACTGACGACGACTCTTCTGATGAATGCAATATCGCCAAGGGATCGCCATGGAAAATCCAATTTCAAGCTGCTCAATGGCTGACATCTAGGGGCTTTACTATCTGGAGGACATCCTGTTTCGGGGATTGGCAATATCATTATCGACCGTATAGGTTGAGGCCAAAAGACGCGCCAATATTTGAAGCTTGTAGAAATGGAAAGGTTGAAAATGTCCGCAGATTATTTTCAAAGGGAGAGGCCAGTTCATTCGATAAAGATGAACGAGGTCTCACTCCCTTGCATGTAAGTTCTCAACAAGATATCATTCTATCTTCGTGGAAAGACTAAAATCGAATAGTACGCTGTCAAGTTTTATCAAGTCGATGTTTGTAGGCTGTTAATTGATAAGGGGGCAGATTGTAATGAGAGACTTGGTTGTATTCCGTAAGGCTGTCTTGTATGCTCAAACTTTCAAGGCTAACTCTTGTAAAGCAACCTCTTTATATTTCTAGCCCTTCCAGACCAAGAGACTTACCCAGCCCGATCAACATGGCTTCAACTCGTCAAATTATTGGTTGAGAAGGGCCAGTGTGATCCGACTACAGCACATCACGGGATGACAAATTTTATTTTGCATCAATGGTACGGTCCCATGGAAACACTTAAATCGCTATGTCGCCAAGACCAATCTTGGTTCGAACTTCCCGTCAATGGAGGCTCAGGGCATACATACCACTCCTTGGCGAAGGGTATCTGGCATGAAGGTCCAAGTATACTTCTCAATTACCTTTGGACAGAGGAGCGCGCTCCCTACATCCTGCATTCCAGAGACAATGACTCGAAAACTGTTCTTTCCGCTACCGTTTGGCGTCAAGCATGGTTAGCCACCATTGATCGTCAAAGTCATCTACAGATTCGGGATTCTTCCGTTGATCAATTGGTGATGAAGTTGATCCAGGATGGATCAGATGTTCATGCCTTGAGTTCACCAGGGTCCACTCCGCTAAATAACGCGTTACGGCTTTTTGTGACATACTGCGACAGCTCACCACTTAAAGCCTTGGATTTTGCTCATGAATCTCGGGAAGTGTTTAGAATAGACAAAGTGCCATTGGGGTATGGCATTTCGGGCCCTCAATCTGGATCTGGAGCCGACCTGGACCGATTTACGGACAGCAAACGGCTGTTTGGGGAATTCTTATACTGGTGGTTTGAGAGATTGCAAGACAGCGGTTACGATTTGAATGATTACGTACGACAAGAAGAAACTCTTCATCCACCGATGTGCAAAATTGGTCGAGACAATGCAGTATTTGGTGCCAAGATCAGCAAAACAATTCGTTACGACAAAACGGCCCAAAGATTAGAATTGGATATGAGATGGGCCTGGACAAAGATCGGAGATTCGAAAGATATACGCGAGCTGTGGTTTACTATTCCACATTTTTAGTCTTTAGGTAAACCTTCAACAATCTCAGTGTCGATAAGCCAGGACGGCCGCGAATTCTATTGCATGATGCCCCCATGGCCTGGACATGATTCGGATTGCAATGATCCGCTATACGTACCTCCGACTGATGCTGTTCTCTGTACGTATAATCTCGAACTTGTAGCAGAGCAGATGGATAGTGAAAAGTCACAAGGCCATTTCGCGTCCGGACAATAGAGAAGGCCAGTACACAGCTCGAGTTGGCAAAGAGGTGGCTTGACGCCTGCTTAGATACACGCCATACTTACACCATTAGCACAAAGGAGCATTCTCGACTACCTACTAGACTCCTAGATGTAGGCTCAAAGGACCTACGGCCGTTTATCATTGATGGTTGGGAAAAACGACCCAGATACGCTACGTTGAGTCACTGCTGGGGAAATATCGATTTCATAAGGCTCAAACAAGAATTGACGGAATTCTTTATAAATGCAATACCCCTGAAGAACCTGACAAAGACCTTCAGAGATCCTGTCGAGATCACAAAAAATCTAGGGCTTGATTATCTGTGGATTGATTCCCTCTGTATTATACAGAATTCGGATTCCGATTGGGAAAAGGAATCGGGAATGATGGGTTCAATTTATGGCGGCTCAACGGTCAACAATGCAGCATCAGGAGCTATCGATGGCCATTCGGGCTGCTTTGTCAAACCTGGAGAATACGTGGGAAAGGTTCACTTTACGGCGGTAATAGAGGGTCGCGGAACGGCCTGGAATGTTGCCCCAAGAATTTTTCATCAGTGAGTGGCCAAGTCACCCCTAGTGGGTAGGGCATGGTGTTTGCAGGAGGAGGCTTTTGGCAGCCCGGACTCTCTTCTTTGGCGATGCGGAGATTTTCTGGGGATGCAGGGTAAAGGGTGCTAATGAATCCTTTCACGAGGGCACTCCGCGTCTTTCAGAGTGGCACATGTTCCACCCAGAGAAAAGACCACTTTCCCACAGTTGGAAGACGATAGTGGCCCTTTGTTGTACACCTCAGAAAAACTTCCGTTCGGTAAAGACAAATTAGTCGCTATATCAGGAATTGCTCGAGCAGTCCAAAAAGAGACCAATGACGATTATTTTACCTGGCCTGTGGAGGAAGGACATCGAATTTCAGTCGTGCTGGTATGTATGGTCGTCGACTACCACAACATGTAAAATATCGAGCTCCGAGTTGGTCATGGGCATCTGTCGACGGAATGGTTATAAGTCATACTTTGGATAAAACAAGGCAACATAAGCACCACGCCCATGTTGTTGACGCCTATGTTATTCTATCCGGACGAGATCTTACGGGAAAGGTTTCTGGAGGACAACTTACCCTCAGCTGTACTTGTATGCTTTTGGGGAAATTGTATAGAAGCAGAGCGAATAATTACGGGCTCAATGTCTCGTCCTCAACAGGTTACGAACTTTTTTGGTGTGTGCGCAGACTCAGACGAAGATGTAGGTCAGACGGTCTACATGTTACCTTTGATGCAGATTATCACAGTGCTGGCGATAGTTGAAATAGTTGGTTTTGGGGGCCAAACTGCACCAACTACTGGGTTTCGAATCTAGAACTGCACCAACTGTCTTATATACACGAACCAACTATCAACTGGCAGTTGAACTAACAGTGGAGCAGTTTTGATTATTAATAAAGATGATAGAATAGAAAATGGTCTTGGCACGCTAGTATAGGGCTAAGCATATAGGGCTGAGTAAATAGGGCTGAGAAAATAGGGCTGAGAAAATAGGGCTGAGACTAGGACTAAGGTATCTAGAATACCTTAACGTATACTGAATAATCACAACAGTAGCAGAGGTCAATTTCGTTCGTATATTCTCTATCTAAGAGTATCTACTTGCTGAGTGCTATTTTATAAAAAGAAAGCCTAATGCTTAGTAATTCTTTTCTCCCCGTTCCTTTCTTCAGCACACTCAAGCAGAAGAAAAGCTTCGTCCCCGAAGCTTATATAGACACTTTCTACTTCTCCTATGCTATTGGCGTTTAAGTAAAAGAATCGAATCTTATTTTGATAGAAGAAAGCGCTTGATCACCCAGATAGAAGAAAAGGCTTCGAAGCATTAGACGTAATGAATTTGAAATGCTAGTATTTTGGTGATAAGTATATCAATTCTCTTCAGTGCTGAACGATGGAAAAAAAACGAATATAGGGAATAGGGGTTCAATACTGTTGAAGCATAAGATAGCTAAGGATGCGTTAATGCTATTAAAGCATAAGAACTCAATAAGAATATTGATGCTATTGAAGCATCGATCCAGTTCTATTAAGGAAGTATCAAGTATAAGTCTTCGTTGTGTTTAATGCCATGAAATAGAAGATCAGAGCTTCAAATAGAGCCTTAGCTGGCCAGCAATTTCTTCTTTAATTCTTATCTTAGATTTGCTCAGACTTCAGTAGTAATAGTCTTCTTTATTTATTAAATGATTTTTGATTTAACTTCTACTTTAAATTTTTCCCTAATCTCTCGTTTAATCCTTAGCTTTATATTCTTTATTAATTTTATCCTTATATCCTTCGTCAATTTCCTAATTATCTTACTTTTTATTCTTACCTCGAAATCCACGTTATAATTAGCACAATAATAGAAGTGAGCTCCTAGAATTTTTGTTATGAATATTTCTGAAAGACTGCTTGTGTCTATTATGGACTTAGGTTCTATAGGTGGCTTGCTCCGATACTTCTCAGTGGTTTACGTAGGTGGGATTGATGCTTCTCCCGTTACTGATACCGGTGCTTAGGTATCTGCTGCTTGGACGTCTGCTGCTTGGACGTCTACTACTTGGACGTCTGCTACTTGAACGTCTGATGCTTGGACGTCTGATGCTTGGACGTCTAATGCTTGAACGTCTAATGCTTAACCGGCATTGTCAGCATAAGATGGGCCAGCGGAGGTATTAGAGGCTTGAATTTTTTTATTTCCTTTGCTTCGGGTAATGACGATATCCGGTTCTTTTAAGGCAGCATCAATATTTGATTCTAATTCTTTTTCTTAAATTAAATCATTAAACCTATTCATATCTAATCTCAATTCTTCGTCCGACAGCTTCTTTAGCTCTTGCTTGATATTTATATTGCCTACGCGAGAGTTCGCTCGTAAGACTCCATCTACTCGTTGCTTTAGAGTGTGATTAAGTATAGATATAAAGAATAAAATAACTGCTTTCAAATCGATGAGTCTTCGATTTGCCTTATCGCAATAATTGCTTGCTATTATGGCAATGGGCAGGAGTTCTCGTCGGATCGATTCAGCCGCTCTTGCTAGATAGCTTAAATATTCGTTAATGGCTTTCATATGCTCTTTTTCATTGATTATTGGTACGTCGCCGTCTAATAGTATCCTTAGTATTTCCCGAATTACCTAATGATTGGTGATGGTTTATTCTTTGATAGCTTCCTTAATTGCTTTAATTCCCTTTAGTAGACGAGTAGCGTTCTTTTTGACTATCTAAAGATAGTCTATATAGACACGCTTTGGTACTGAACGATCGGATATTGAAGCTTCGATATATCTTAGCTGCTCGAAGCGCATGAAAAGATTTGAGAATAAATGCGCCCCGAGCTTAATGTGACAGTTCTCTAAGTCGCTTTGAACCTATGTTCTAAAAACCTAATTCGTGAAAAAAGATTTAAATTCTTAAAGAGCTTAAGCTAGCATAAGCCAAAAGCTTAGATTATCTAATCTCTTGCCGAAATAATGCTGGATTCGATAGGCTTATTCTTGATATTAAATAATACATGAGAGAAGCACCATATTGTATAACACGGGATTTCATGCTATATAAAGTGGAACGTCTGAATTAAGACGTTCTACTGAGACGAAGTTAAGTTAACTATAATTTTTTACGATTTCCTCGCCTTTTGAGTTATCGTCGCTACTTTAAACTAACGATAGTAAGATAAGTTTACTAACCTTTGCTTTCTTTGATATTTATAAGTCGAAGTTTGAATTTATAAAAAGATTATTATTAAATCGCTTTACTAAAAGAAGAGGCGAGGCTAATCCTACAGATCCAGCTTAAGATTACGATTTATTCTAAGCTCGCTTTTTTCTTTCTAAAGCCCCCGCTTACTACTTTAATATAGTATTAACCTTTAATTTAACTATAATAACGTAGCGAGAATTATTAAAGAAAGAAACGTTTTTAATACTACGAAGTTAAACGAGTGAGATATAAGAAAGATAGTGATATAAAAGCGAAAGTAAGTGTTTACTAAGCGAAGAGATTCACTTTTGAGATTATATTCGCAAACTCCGATAATGCTTTCGATAAGTATGCAAATAATAATTATATAATAGCTAACTTAATAGAGACAGAGTGCTCTCTACCCTCGTCTACTATCTTTAATTCGACTACTTGATATTATTACTAGTGTGATTTCGCGTGATAAAAAGGTTAGTTATACTCCTACTAAGAAAACGGGCGTTCGTCGACAATAGAAAAGTATATTATTCATATAATATCGCTTTTTAACTCCCGTGCTATATAATTCTTATACGTATTCGCTAAGACCGTGCTTGATTACCCTAATAAGTAACCTAGGTTTAAGCCATTTTGATTCGAGCTTTTTCCTCTTATCTTTGTTGATAACATGATTTCTTATAGTGACTAAGTCCCCTGCTTATGATATTCTTTGCTTACGTTCTCTCTTGCCTCTAGAATAATAAATATAAGAAGCCGCTTTCATAGCTAGTAGTCTGTTTTCGTCCCGAAGGGTAGCAAAAATTTGTTGCTAATGTACTGGAATCTCCTGTATGTTTTCTGGGTCGTCTGGCAAGGGCTTCGATGCCATATCAAAATGATACTGCTGTGGCTCGTATCCTAACCTTAGCTATGCTAATAAATATTCATAAATCCTAATCAGCTTGGTATTTATCTCAAGAATTCCATCCCGGACGTTAAGAGATCAGCCGTCAGTGATATCCTTTTCGATGTATTTCTTGGCGAGGAAAGCTATCATTTCCTACACTACTCGCTCGAGCAACCCCGTGCTTGAAGAATAACTTATTAATTCTGTAAAATGTGCTACTTCATAATCACGAAGCATATATTAAACCGGTCGATTTACAAAGTAAGATTCATTATCGAAATAGGTTTCTCGAGGCCAACCAAATATCGAAGTGATGTGATTCTCTCACATGTCCCGAACTTCGATATTAGTATATTGCTGGTATGCTTTGCCCCAACTGAACCTGTTAAAGTAATCAAGTATAAGTAGTATATATGCTGCTCCTGTAATTGAGTAGACTAGCTTAATAGAATCTATTTAATTTATACCCCACATTTGATTTAATTCAAAAACTTGAATTACTCGTATACTTATCTTAATAGACTTCTTAGCCCGCAGCTAATAAGAGTGACAACTCCTGTATCAATTATAAATATCTTTGACCCTTATGGGCCAATAAGCCCGACCTATGAGGTAGTCTAGGGTTAAAGTAGCGGCGTGATAATCGTGGTCTTTATGAGTAGCGTGTAGGTATCGAGGGATCTCTGCTTCAATCAAGTAGATGCTCTAAGCTTCGATATTTTTAATAAATCTTAGCAATTACGATTTATTAATAGTTGATAAAATATAGAATTTGAATATCTTTCTCAGGTAACGCTTTCGATTTCGGGATATTCCGAGCTTATTTAATGTTTCTTCGCCTTTCTATAAATACTTAATAAGCTCGTAATACATTAATAACTCTAGGTATTTCATTATTCGATCCTCTGCTTACTCTAAAATTATAAGTGATCAAGTTCGTTACTCGATTTCAACTACGACCATTACTATTCTATTCTTATCCTCTACTTTATCAATTAATATAAGCCGAGTGAGCATCCTACTCAAATCGTCGGCGATGCCGATATACTAATCTCGAGAAGACCTATGCATAAGCTTAAAGTTGTACTCCCCCAACCTATCCATTCAATTTACGATTCGACCCTTTTCTATTTGTCCTATAATAAATATGGGTTTCAGAGCTTTATAATCTATATAGATTATAACCGAGTATTTGCTACCCATAACTAGTCATCTAACTTCTGCGAGACACTTAACGATAGCAAAATATTCTCGTTTAGAGTTTATATATCGTGTTTTAGTATTCTATAGGCGAAAAGAAAGAAATATAACAATTCTCTTATTTAATAGGAACTTTGGAATAGCTTCGATGTCAGCTTTAGTGCCATGTAACTAAAATAAATAACCTTCTAATACTAAGTCGCTAGTATCGATAGCTAGATAATATTACAAGTCTGGATCTATATCTACCATAGCATTGATACTAATTACTTACTTTATCTTCTTAAAAGCTAGCTATTATTCTTCTTTTCAATCGAAACTCTTCTTTTTTATTTATTTCCTTCGAATAGTAAATTGCTTGGACTTTCTATACTTAGGGGGCTTCGTAAAATTCTTATTATAGTCCTCCACCTCATTATTATGATCTTTTCTTATTTTGACTTATCGATTACTTATTTAAGATAGACTCTTTTTATTTGCATTATTAGATTTGCTTGTCCTGGTATAAAGATTCTTAAAAAAGAGATTAATTAAAGGAATACGTCTAATTCGACGCGATTTATTAATGTGGGTTATTACTCGACCTTTTGTTAATACTTAAGAGACGATCGAAGGCCTTAAGCGTTATCGTGAAAGCCTAGTAATTCGAGATTCTCAGCGAAGATGTAAGTCTTGAGTCTAGATAAGTAGATGGGATCAAAAGCAACTCTTAAGAAATATTTTTCGTGGAGAAAAGTAAATATAGACTTAAAGTCTTTGGTAGTAGCTAAATGGTCGTCCATAAATATCTAAAAAGTATAATCTTCGAAACGTTCAATAAGAGTAGGTATCCTTTGCTTACCCTCGGAATTCTTTGATAGCGAGTTAAAAACTAGATCCCCGAACTAAGCATAGGTGTGAGGTGCTTCTTTGAGGCCTTATCCTATTCTTAGATACATTTACTATTTATTTAACGTAAGGAATTCTATCTTATTGACGTTCTTTGCTTGCATCGAGATAGTCTAATATGAATTTAAAGTATCTAATATGAAATATACTTCGAAGCCTGGGGTAATAAGCGTATTTACTACTTCCTTTAGATAATGTATAGGGTAAGCGAATTTAATAGTATATTCGTTTATCGGTATAAAATTATGAACTACTCTCTTAAGAGACGAATTCTTTTTCTTTAGCGAAAATTTTATTCTAGCTCTTTAAGGGCTACTACGACGCACGATAATTTCAGCGTCTTTAAGCTTCGAAAATATTTGATTTGCAAACTCTTGTTTCTCTGCTATATAGCGTGATAGAGTTTCTTTAATTGACTTAGCATTTGACTTGAGATCGATTAAATATTCAATAAGATTCGTTGCTTTAATGTCCCGAATACGTTTAGCGAAATAATCTTTTTAAATATATAATATTCGTTATACTCGCTTAATTCGTTCAGGCGTGTCTACTTTTACCCCGATAACTATATCACTTAAGTTAACCCATACTTTAATTACGTTAATAAATATATTCGATAAAGATCGTAACACGAGGCGTCGTTTCGTGAGAAAATTATTTCCTTTTTCAAGCGAAAATTTTATAGGATTTGCTGAAGTTATAGCGGGCTTTAGGTTAATAGAAGGAGTTCGATTAATTGTAGCGACGGAGCATATAAGAATAGCGGCACTGAGGTAAGTGTCGATAGTCTCTTCCTTCGTTAGTGATTTAAGTGAGTTTATATAATCTCTTATAGATCTAATCGTGCCCTAACTCCCTTCTGCTTAAGAAGTTAGAGTCAGGCTTTTTTCTACTTATTAAGTAAATACTGGCAAGCAAAATCGACTAACTCTTCTTCTTCATCGAATTCTACAATTAATAATCTCGTTTTCATAGAAATAAGCTACGTAGGCACTCGTCTCTCCTTCATATCATTACCGCTAATAGTCACGCTACCCGAATTATAATAAGAATTACAATGAGTTCTTCTTATTCAAGTCAATCCGAGCAATAGGTTATAGATATCTACGTTCACGATTCATGCTTTAATCGTTGCTTTAACTTCTTTAATATTTACTAATATAAAGATATAGTCGGTAAGAGTATTAAGCTTGTTCGTTATAAGGCTCACTTTTAGAAGATTATCGGTGTAAATCTTAGGTTTTGAATTTATTTGATTAAGTTTTCTCCGTGCCAGTAGCTCTATTAGTAATTCTTCGTCTAATAGAGTCTTAAGTAATTTAAGAGCATATATCTAAAATATAATTATTATCGGTTTACTTTTCCCGTTATTCTTAAAAGTATAGGCTATCACGCTGGGTGGTAAGAGTGCAGTAGCGGTAAGGGCGGCTTGGACGGGCGGTGCTTCAGCTACTCTGCTTGGCACTTCTGTAGGTCTCTTGACTCGATATCGAGGCGTGGACCTTTGTATACTATAAGTCAATTCCTTGATAGTTTGGTTCGATCGATTCAGTAGATCTTCTAGACTTAGTTGAATAGGTAGATTCAAAATCTAATTGACATCAAATCCCTTACTATCTATTATTTCACGGATAGGGTTAGGTTGTTTTGGCGCTTGCTTTGCCACTAATTTCTACACTTTCTCTATTTTAGTGACTCGAGTTTAGGGTGGCCACTATATGTTTTGTCTAATAGGTTGATAAGGCTTACGTGCTAATGTAGGTGCAGTGGGTGCTTGGGGTAATTCATGAGAAGGGGAAGCTGGATCGTAAAGTCCTGTGTTATTACGGCTAATCGTACTTTCATTCGTTTCTTCTTCGTTAAGATTTATATCTTTTATAATTCTTATATCTTGGTTTATTTGAGCTTGGCTTTTATTGAAGTCTCTAATTTAGTCTAAGATAAATTGAGATAGCTCTGGGGAGTTATATCCTTTATCTTTTAATTGCTTCTGAACACCTTTCGAACGTTGGAGAATTTGTGGTGTTTTGACTGGTTGTGGTTTGGGCTTCGCAGCCGCTATAGCAAGAGACGGTTCATTTTCGATAAATAAATATCGACTTGCCACGGGTTGTTGATTATCGAGTGATTGGTCCTCATCCTGCTCGTAATACTACTCATATTTCTGCTGATGTTGCTGCTGCGTGAAAGCTTCGGCCGTCACTGGTGGGGGGCTCTGGTGTTTCTTATGATCGCTGGCGTAGTGTTCGAGTTCTTTATAAATGAAGTATCGGACTTCCGACAGTGACTTTCTTGGACGATCAGGATTTCGAGGTGAGTATATCTATGCTTGGTTCGAGTTGGGTGCTTTGATAGTAACTCCTTTGGTTTGTGCTGTATAAAGGGCTCTTATTCCTTAAACCAACGCTGGGAAAGCTTGATTTGTATTGATAAGGACTTATCTTATTAATTCTTCATTCGTTCTAAAAGAAGCTCCGGGTAGAGTGACTCTCATGACATCTATATACCCCGAGTCGAAGGAATTAATCTTGCTAACCTCACTATAAGCTACTTTAATAAGCCGAGTAACTATAGCAAAGATATAGTCGATATCTTTATTGCACTCGAATAATAGAGTATCCCTCTTGCTACTATCTTTTATGCCCTTCAAGATAGTTATTCCGATATCGATATAATCTTAGGGAAGTTGCGTTACAAGCTCAGCTGCTCGCTTAAGATAATTCGAAATATTTTCGAATTCTCCTTGTTTCAAATTTATTAGCTTCACTCTTAATTCGAATCTTTTGGTTTAAGCATCTTTTGCTATGATAATAAAGGCTGAAAGAAATTCGTCCCGTAGTTAAGTTCAATTCTGCTTGACTTCCGCGTCGAGCTCGCTATATTAAATAAAGGTATAGTCCTTAAGGCTCTGCCGGAACAAAATTCGGTAAGTCTTATTGTGGTATTGTGCTCGGGTATCCGTATCTTCGGGTTCATGATTCTAATAATCTTGCTCGTATGCCCACTCTAGATCTTCTAGAAATTCTGTAGAATCTTTCTTTTTATCTCGGAGCCCCTTGAAGAAATGAATCTTAGTTTGACCTATAGCACGAGAAGAGTCTTGCGGATAAGAAGAAAGAGATGATTTGTTGAAAGTCGCTTGGCTAGGAGCTGGAGCTTTTGCTAATGGTCTATTAGATGTTGCTTTGGTGGTGACCTTAGGTGACTCTGATTCTGGTGCTTGGCTAGGAGTGGGTGGGTTTTCGATAGGTGAGGAATCTGTAGATGAGTTTTTCATAGAGCTGGTAAGGAAAGGCTGTTCGTGGTTAAGAGATGTGTCTTTTCTCGGAAGAAGTTTTGGGGAATTCGTGCTTTTCTCGGGTAATTTGGCACGGCTTGACTTGGTGCTTCTTTGAAAAGAGGGTATGTTTCTTAGAGGGTTTGATATATGATAAAGATAGTAATAGTTCTAAAGAGAGCGATTTGAGTGAAGCAAAGAATAATGAAAGGAGTGTCGGGAAATAGAAAATGAAGGTAAGGAGGAGTAGCCTTTATTAAGTTCTTCTGGCGAGCGATAATATCAAGTTCTTCTGACTAGTCAAGTCCTTTTAACTGTATAGCAAATAAAAAGCAGCCTTCGATCCGTTGAAGTTGCTAGCATAGGCCTATGTATACTCAATGATAATAATGAGATCTCAGTTCAGCCCTCATTTGAATAATCATAATAGTAGCAGAGGTTAATTTCGTTCGTATATTCTCTATCTAAGAGTATCTACTTGCTAAGTGCTATTTTATAAAAAGAAAGCCTGGTGCTTAGTAATCCTTTTCTCCCCGTTCCTTCCTTCAATACCAATCTAAGCCTAAAACAGTCAAGTCATTATCTATCTAGAAAATCGTCAAAACTATCAGTGGATCAGTTGATTTTCAGATCAAAACCACACCAACTGTCAACTGTCAGACCTTAAACTGCACCGTCAACTGCTAGAACCAACTGGTTCAACTGTTGGTGGAGCAGTTAGTTGGTGCACCATCGCCAGCACTGGATTATCAAGGGATTTTGGGCGGAAAAATATCTCGTATGAAGACAACCGCGGAAAAATCTGGGGATTACCCCTTGCCTTCAGCAACGAGAAGAAGGGTGAATACCGTAGAATTGGGGTTTTCTATCATCAGGATGGCGATGCTTGGTACCAGGACCTGTTGTATAAATTTGGCAAGGGCACTGGATGTATCTGGAGTTACAGATACTGAATCGGGGTGTGCTGAGGTTCTTTCAGAACAAGAATACCCAGTGCAGCGGTACCTCATCACGCTTATCCAGTCGACAGAATCGATACTCCATCTTAATATCCTAAAAATTCCAACCATCACTCTGACCATCTTCGTAGATCGACGGCTTACGTTCATATGAAGGAGGTCTTGAACTCGGGTTAAAGGAAAGATTCAAGATAGAGAGATCCAGCGCAATATAGTCGAGTAGAATGGCTTCTAGCATTGTTGAAGGTAGAAATCATCTCTGAGATGAATTGCGGAGCGAGCGACGAGGGATGGAGGCCGCAAATACGAGGGCGTGCCTGTACCGCTTGCTCAAGCCGTAAACAAAAGTAGCACGCCAGGAGGTGGACGAGATCGAGGGGTCGCAAGTAATTATGAATGCCTGATGCAGTAGAAGTTAGACAGTTACATTTTCGGAAGGGAGTTGGCCAAGGTAGATATGGAAATCCGCTAATCCCAATCTAGAAGCTGCCAAGACGGAGTCTCGGACCATGGGTCGGTGCGAGGAGCCGTTTCCAATTCCGATGCTTTCGTAAATGAAGGAATTCATCTCTCAGTCTCTACGAGTTAAGTATAGCCATTGACCAGAGCAACATCAACACCCTATCCTCTCACCTCCCTCATCATCATCGCCGCAACCCATTCGACTCCATCCTACTTACCCAACAACACCCAACATGCCTCGTCCCCCCCTTACCCTGGGCCGTGTCCTCCTATCTGCCTGCGCCCTCGTCACTTCCACCGGCTGCTACATCGCCGACTGGAGCGAATCCCACGTCCTCAATCCCCGCTGGCCCCCTCATGCCAAATTTCACAACGGCCAAACCATGTCCTTTGGTCTCTTCCTCGGCATCCTCACCGCATATTATACCTGGCGCGGGGCGACTACTCCTCAGCAGGCCAAGGACTCGCTGTGGACGGCGGCTATCTTGGGCAGTTTGTACTGGGTTGCGGGGCTCAGTGCGATTTTGTATCCGGGGACGTTGGCTGTGGATCCGGAGTTTGGAGAGGGGTTTCCGCAGTTTTGGATTTTTGTGGGGGGGTTGGTGATGCCGTGGGTGGGGTATTTGATGGGATGAGAAGGGGTGGTGGAGATGGATGCTTGGTGGACCATTTCGTAAGACGAGTCCGCTCCTGGACTATTTCCATACTTGCTGAATGGTTGTAGGTATATACAGTGTTGGCTGTGCACTTTTTCAGCTACAAGCCTGTAGCACAGGTCACACCGCATAAGTGCCTAGGCCTCAACGTCTCTTCCTTCCTTCCTATTCTGCTTTAACTCCAATCAACCTCCTGATCGCTCCTCGCCAGATTCATCCAGCCACTTTCAAACCTTAACGACAACCACTGGCGACGACGTCCCATTCTCCTCTCCACCTTCCTCAAGCACACCCAGACCATCAGGAGGATCCGGCGGCAATATATACCCAATAACACTAACCCTCCACCCAATCCCATGCCCAATCGGCGCAGTCCCCCCTCTCCCTCCCTTGTCCTGACAAACCTCCAAAATCTCCGTCGCCAGCGCCCTAGCCTGCTCAAACGAAAATTCATCTCTGATAGACGGATTATCCGACGCAATCTCTATCGCGCAGTTGCTGTGTTTGTGATGCACGGCGTACGGCGGCTTCGACGGCACCTTTGGGTACCGGCCCTCTTGGAAATCCTGCACGAGGCGGTAGTTTGGGAAGCCGCGGAAATAGTTGAGGGTGGGGCGGCAGCCGTCCACGTTGGTTTTTTGGCGCGTCGGATGTGCTTGGAAACACACGATGGCGCCTACTGGGGCCGGTGGTCGCGGTGGCGCGGCGGTGCTGTTGTAATTGGGTTCGGATGTCTGTGGGATGGTGATTGATAGGGTGGATGGTTTGGTCGTTTGAAGCGACCTGAGATCTGTTGCGTGAGGATGGGCTGACGTGTTTATGGCACAAGTGAGCAGTATTGCAGATATGAAGAAGCGTCGGAGAGCCATGGTGCTTGAGCAGGCTGGGTGCACGGTTCAACGACGAAGCGCAACCCAAACATGGAGGTCCGATTGAGGACGTCACAGCATACCCTTTGAACAAGCCGGAACAGCCTTCATGGATCAGTAAGGCGTGAACTCTGAAAAATTCACAGCCAGCTATGTTTTGTTCAAAATCTCGCACACGGATAAAAGATGGCAGCAGCACTCACTCTTTTTGCCGTCTCGTGAGAGAAAAGCATAACGACGCTCAGATAGATGACACGCGGCTATACAAACCAACCCTACGTCACCTTGCCCAGGCCTCTATCCTACTCTGCGCGCACCTAACATGCGAATCGAATCCTCTCGCTAGAGGCTTCATATGCGCCAGATGCGTCCACGAGTCTTTTTGCACAAGTTTTCTTGGCACTTTATCCGACTACCTTGCGTAAAAAGTAGTTGGCTGGAATGGACCGGCTGAACTGAACCTGTTTTCTGAATACTGCTACTTTACTTCTATGCCTACCTTACTTTGTCTATACAGTCTCTGTCTAGATTCAACCACGTCAAACAATACCCAGCGCCGTGCTTGTTCATGTTTGTTCGTTCAGCTACTTTATATTTCATACCTTTTTCTCTGCTGCTCGCGCCTGATGAGCCCAACTCAATCGGAGGCAGTTAGATTGTTCGGATAGGTAGGTAGATACGTCTACTCTTTTCCAACGGGGAATTGTGGGTTAGGTAGGTATGTGTATAGGTAGGTATATAGGTAGGTACGCACGCACTATTGCTCTTTCGCTGCCTCCGCTGCCTCGGCTGGCTCGATGGGCATACGATGGATATAGGATTTGATGATGAGATGATGAGAGGAAGATGTTTTCATGCGTATATGGGGTTTGTTGGTAATCTGAGAAGGGAAGGAGAAGGAAAGACGCAGGACACGTACACCACGTAAGATACCCGCTCTCGCTTCTTCTATAGCATATTGGGTTTAATGTGTTTCAATGTTGATGTTGATGTTGATGTTGATGTTGATGCAGATGGAGATGGAACCTAGGTGTCTAGGTAGCCAACCAGCTAGGTAGCTAGCTAGATAGCTACTTCGACGACTCCTGGCTCCGTCCAAAAAAACGGGGCGGGGGGGGAAGAGGGAAATGAACATGACAGCTACATAGATGGATGTGCCGTACCGGCCCCCTTTTTCTAGCTCCCTCGATTTCGATATACCATACCATACTATGCCATCCCTTCTATTCCTCCTATCCATACCATGCAATTCTATCCCTCCTATCCTACTCCATCTCACAAGAAGTCATGGCACGGCACGTACTCCTACCCATACCATCTCTCCCATCTTAAAGCATCCTATCCTTCCGATCCGATCCTATGCCGTCTTATCCTATCCAAACCCTCCCACACACACACGCACACACACTCTCTCTCCCTCTTTCTTTTTCTCTCTCTCTTTCTCTCGTCTTTCTCTCCCTCTCCCTCTCTCTTCTTCCCTTTCTCTCTCTCGCTCTCGCTCTTTTTCTTTTCCCTTGGTATCTCTCTCTCTTTTCACTCCTTTCTTCCCCCTTAGCATCCCTCCCCTCTTTCACTCTTACCCTCTTTACCCTACTCACGCGCTTACTCCACTACATACACCAATTATTCCACGATGCACACCATCGTCCTTTCCTCCACTCCACACCATACCACACCACTCACGCGCCCATCTCATCCACTTCCCTCCATGCCCATTTTTGGTCTATTTATGGAAGCGATAAGATATGGTCTGATGCGTCGGTTTAATTGATTAAGTAATCAGGGGAGAAGGGACCGAGTCGGGGAGGGAAGATAGAAGGATAAGGAGGTGAGTATATGAGGATATCGGGGTCGGGGAAAAGTGAGGAAAAGGGGGGAGGGGGTTTGGAATAGATGGGATGGATGGAAGGGGGAGGATGGATAAGTGCGTAAGTGGGTGAATGCTTAATAGACGGAGGAAAAGTCGATAAAGTGAGTGGATGCGTTTTATGGATTAAGTCGGTGGGTTGCGCAAGTAAGGAAAAGGAAGTAAGCGAAGATGAGAACCATATCAAAAAGGAAGAAAGGAGGCACTGAAGTGGACTGCAATGGATTGGATGGACAGGGGATCGATGGTCCTCGCGACTCTTTCTGCCTCTGTCTCTCTGTTCCTCTCTACCTGGCATTGTTGTGTGTAAGTGTAATTGTGACTGATTGTGGATGATATGTGGAATATAAATGGTGTCAGTGGTATGAGTGATATAAACAACATACTATACCCCGCCTTGCCCGCTCCCACTCACCCACTCAAGCATCCGTCTGCATCCTACTCGATCTGTCCCGTCCCGTACATATGCCACGCACACAGCAGAAGTCATTTCAAGATAACTT
The DNA here is from genome assembly GCA_033085395.1 of Xanthoparmelia taractica. Classification (NCBI taxonomy): domain Eukaryota; kingdom Fungi; phylum Ascomycota; class Lecanoromycetes; order Lecanorales; family Parmeliaceae; genus Xanthoparmelia; species Xanthoparmelia taractica. The sequence continues at coordinate 16,402 of JANQBS010000288.1, read as the reverse complement.
ACTTCACTTGCTGCGCACGGGCCGCGGACTGGAAGACTGTGACTCGGTGGGCAGAGGCGTGGTGGCGTGGTCTTTGTTCTCGTGTTCGGGGGCGCTTTCGGGATCCTCGATGTCAGCATCCTGTGTATCGAGTTTCGTCTCTAATGGCTCGATTCCAGCGCGTTTTTGGGCTCTCTGATGGGGGGAGGAGGGTGGTGGGTTGGTTGTTGGGGGTATATGTAATGTGGAGGATCTTCGTGTGGCTTTTTGGTCGGTTGGGGTTGTGATGGGGGTTTCGAGGTATTGTCCAGTTCCTAGGTGTCTGCGCCGGGGTCCATAGTTTCGTTGTCCAGCTCAAGCTCCCTTCTCTTCGCCTCCTCAAACTTTCTCAGCGAGCGCCATCTCGAGACCTCGAATATACTCTCTCGTCTTGCCAACGACCTCCGAGTCCATCCCTAGACACCGCACCTCCTCTTCCAACTCCAAACGCGCAAATACCAACGCCTCGTTGAATTCCTCCTTCGCCTTGAGAAGATCCACCGCATCACGATATGGCGTCATCAGCTCGCCATGTAATCCCTCCTCCTTGATCAGCTCAATCAGTCTCAATATAGCAGTCAGAGGGTCCTGCCATCCGTGCGTCATCCGCGCCTCGTCGTTCAGAGACTGGAACATCAAAATTTGCTCATCGAGTGCCCTCATCTCAAGACGGCGCAACTCGCTCGCTTGGCCGAATATTGTCGAGACATCGCATGCCGGGCACCGACAGCAGAAATTATAAATGCGCAACTCGGATCTCCGCTCCAGGCGCGTGCGGAACGGTCGTCCGTAGCAGATTGTCAGTTCCTCGCCTTGCGGGATATCGAGCATGCTGTGAAACGCTATCTCGTGGCGCGTATCGCTCCAGGAGTAATACGTATTCGGAAGGCAGGAGTGGTTGAAGCGCGTGGCGGTTAGGAAGACGGCGGCCTGGTCGCCGAGGTTGAAGCAGTTGGCTTCGAAGATGCGCATTACGTCCGTTGTGTGGATGTCGTTGGCGGAGAAAGAGGAGTGGTCGGGGCAGGAGAGTTGCATGTAGAGTTTGCGGTTTAAGAGGGGCATGCGCTCGAATGCGGAGAGGACTTTGGGGTTGTTGTAGGGTTTTGGGACGAGGAGGAAGGGTTTGTCGGCGAGGATGCGGGAGCCGGCGGGTATGGCTCGAGATGCGAAGATGCCTTGGCCTTTGCCTGGGGACGCTTTGATGATGTAGGGGCCGATTGGGTCCGGGGGTCGTGGGGGGTCTTCGTCTGTGGTGGGTGTGGCCTCTACGGCTGGAGGAGTGGGTGCATTCTCCTCCAACAATGGCAGCTGGCACTCATATCCGGCGGCGAGCCAGAGATTGACAATGGTTTTGGCGTCGAGCACTTTACATGCTGCGAGATCGAACTCTGACACAAGTATACCCCACAGGATTGCAGGGCCGGCAAGTGATTTTCTTACCGACTCGCCAGATTGGCCGGTGTCGGATTCTTCTTGGATTGAAAGCTGTGTGTCTGCGGCATCAAACGAGTCATCTGCAGCTTGGTTCTGCTCCCTGCGTAGAGGGTGTCTTTTGCAATCTGAAAACAGGATACCCCAGAGAATGGCGGGGCCCGCAAGCATTGGGCTATCCTACAACACTTGCATTTGAGCTCACGCTCAACACCCTAGGGAGGGTTCACCTACCAAAATGCCCATATTTCCACCTGCCTTCTTGAACGAGATCGTCGAAAGGTGATGGCGCCCCTTTCCCAAAATCAATGCAATAGCTACAACACCGTAAGCCCAATAACAATGGTCATTAAGACCAGTTGCAGCTAGTAGTCAACATACGTCGGCTATGACTAGTTGCTGGTACCTGGTGGGTAGTCAACATACGTCGACTATGACCGACTGTGCGTCACGCCACGTGTCTCGTTTTCGAGCTGACGATGGTATAGATTTATGATAGTGAACGCCCACTCAGACACGACGTATCTGAATACAGCAGAATAACGAGAATCGTTCCGATAAGCAGGCTAGCTGTCGTCTTCTCCCCGCGGAAGCTTTATATACGGAGATGAGGGAAGTGAAGGTCGACTGAGAAAATATTTCAAGAGTGCCACATAGATGGAGAAAGTGAACAGAGAATCGCGCTCGACGGAGAAGAGAGAGAAGTGATAAGATTAAGATAAAGATTATTAAAGAGAGGAAGGGCAGTAAAGTAGTCGACGAATTATAGGAGAAGAGGGATGATTCAAAGAGCAAAGAGTGATAGCTGGAGAAGGCTGAGAGCTGCTTTTATCACTTCATTCAGCGCCCGCTTGCCCATTTCACTTTGCTGCTTGCTAGGAAGACTTCACTTATTTTCCTCCACCCACTTCAGCAAATACTTCAAGCACAGGCAAACTCAAACTCGTAAATGTCATCTGCAGAGAAGACAACACAAACACTTCTCAATCAAAATTGTGTTTGTGTTGTGTTGTGGAGAGTGACCAGGAGTGGTACTAGTAGCTGAGATGTTGGCATTCACAAGGTTTGGTGAGAGAAGCGGTATCCCCTCCGCTTTCCCGTTTGCTAAATCTTTCCCGTTTCCAAGAGGTTGCAGAGTCGTAGTCCATAAGGAGAATAGCGGCGGGGCTTGCGGTACCTTACTGCTTGACTGAGGGGCGGTTTCTGATCGATCTTGGCCGTGTGTCGGAGCGAAGTTTTCTATTTTGGGGACTGTACTGTACTGTACTGGCATCTATGAGAAGAACGGCTCATGGGCCGAATGAGGGTTGGTAAGTCGTGATCTGAACCGGGGATAAGAAGCCTGTTTGCTCGTTGGCGTCGCCCGTCGCACGTCTAGAAACCCAACGCTCTGCGTGTGAAGCGTGCGGCGGGCAATAAGCTATTACACGTTGGTTACCAAGGGTTGGATAGACTCTTCAACAAGGAAGACCTGAGAAGGATTCAATGTTGTCCGTGGACAACAATGATCACGCGTCGGATGGTGGGAATCGATGTGGCATGATGCTCGCTCTCTTTCTTGATTTCGAAAGCTTAGTTTGGTGGAGATTGTTTGGACTCGCGAGGCAGCGATCCCTGTCCAATCGCCAGGAGATAAATGATACAATCTTCTGGGAAAAGGGACGGTCTTGGTCAATGGGCTGTAGCATTGGCGAGTGGTCAGCCCATCGGTTCAAGCGAGGTCACTGGTGAGTGGACGACTACAGCTCAGCCCAGGAGGGTGAGAATCTGTGGGCTCTTATTAAGTAGTCTGATTATTAGCTTCCCTGAGCGGAATCTGGGTGCATTCTGTCCCTCTTCTCCTGAGCTTGTGTCAGATTCTGGCCCTCTTTTTCGCCTTCTTCTTGCTTCCCAGTCTCCTCTCTCATTATCTCCTCTACTTCTGCGCGAGGCTTCTAATCACCTGTGCGCTCGTATTCTCTATCCATCCTCTCCATCAGCTCCTGACCTGGCAGAAGTACCGCCCGGTCGATAGCCATCGGCAATCCTCTGTGCCGGCCCTTCAACATGACAACGATCAAGATGAGCTTACTCAGCGTATGCCATGCGCCACAGAAAGAATACGTGTCGTAGGGAATACCCGTGCTAACACCGACGAGACCGAATGCGGAAACGGTTTCGAAGAGGACGGCGTAGATGTCGAAGCCTGGGGATGGGATCGAGAGGGCGTCGCGCTCTACGATGCAGATGAGGAAGAAGCCGATGAAAACCCACCATGCGTCCGCGGTGAGCTGCCTTTGCAAATGGGTCTGCAGGAATCAGCCGGTTATTTCTTGATGGATTTTAATATGGGGATGGTGCCTACTCCGATATATGAGTGCTCCGACCCGATTTCCCCGTCCGACTTCTCTGGTTCCTGTACACCAAGCGAGCGTTCTTCATACACGTTGGTCGACCGGATCGAAATGATGACTGGAAGCGCTGATATGTACATGGCGGCCGTGTACAGTACCAACAGGGCGGGAGCAATCTCGCTCATGTTGATAATGTACAAGCCAGTGGTGCGAATGCCGGTGGCTTGGAACAGTCCAGACATGACTCGGTTTCCGGGTGGTATGCTTGAAATGGTGGGGTAATCGATCTGGAGAAGGATCCAGAAGATCCAAAGCGCAAGATGGAGTGCAGTCTGGATGGCGGTGAGGTACCATGTATTGATAGATGGGAATAGGAGGATAAAGCATCGACGGGGATGATCGAGTAGGAAGGTGAGACTGTGGTGTAACTTTGAATGCGCAGGGATGATCTTGGCTAACGCCCATATCGTGAATCGAAGAAAGCTTGGGAAGAAGGTGTTTCCTGCCAAACTTACACCACCGACTACGATCAGAGGGAGGTAGAATCCTTGGAAAGCTAAAACAGTGTTAAAGTCTCTAAATATCAGCTTGATGGATCCCCACCTACGAATCATGCTTTGGGCCAAAAGGTCGAGCCCGCAATTGCCGTACGCAGCGACAAGCAAGAACGAGGCCCACCTGGCCAAAAATTAGCGATACCGTTAGACCTCCACTTGTCCAGGCTGCGACTTACCATCCAGGGTTGAGATTGCAAACGCTATCCTTATAGCTCCACGGAATCATTATCACCATGGCCAGTCCAAGCCAAAAGAAGATGTAGATAGGCAATAGCCACATGAGAACCCCTAACGCTCGGTATTCAACGCCACCAAGCTCCTCGGCCTCTCGTTCGCTGAGGGAGTGAAAGCGACCCTGCTCGTTGTCAGACTCAGATTGTGCAGCAAGGTTGAGGGCCGTACTTTTTGGTCATACGACGGTTGAAATGAGAGGTAGTGGTGCAGTCTTTCTGGGATCAAGGTGGCTGGCGCAGTGAGCTTTGACCCGATCTTCCTACCAATCCCCCATTGCCAAGGATAGGGAATTCCACCATGACCGATTTCATGGTGGCTTTTGGAACCTCGGATCACGCTTGAGTGGACTTTCTGCAAGACACCCGCTCCGGGTTGTCGCTCAATGCCAGAAGAAGCGGAGTGAATAGGACTGTTGGCCAATGAACCCAGTCTGCCCTTCTCTTGGTCGATTTCCTCAACTATCTCCCTCGCAGCTTTCGACTTGTTGAGAAATACCTTCATATGCTTGCGAAAGAAATGCCGCCGTATCCAGATGGTGGCGTTGGCCGTGACGGTTATATTGCCCATCAGAGCAAGGACAAAGAGGATGGACTGCTGGAATCCCGTCAAGTCATTTAAATTGACCGTGTTCAAACCCGTGTTAGTCATGGAACTTGCACAAAGGAAGATGGCGTCGATGTAGCGAAGTTTGAAGGAGGCTTCGGCGTCGCCACTGTTGCCATTGATGCCGCTGCCATACATGATGATGGATGAGAGGACTATAGTAACAAGGAAATAGATGATGTGCACGCGGTAGAAATTCAATTCCAACGAGCCATGTCGGCTCAAAGACGCAATTTTAGTATCGAAGTAACCCATATTGGCGACAATGGTAAGAGAGTGGGAAGAAGGCAACGCGTTGAAGTAATCGCAAGACACTATAGACAAATATAGAAGACTGGCATATTGTACTGATGCCGCCACCACCGCTAAGGGGCTTTCTTCTGCCAAGACCAAGCACCTAAGAGATGCGAGGTGACATCACCTCGAAGATAAGAATTATAATGTCGAGATGGCTATTGCGACATTTGCCCATATGCCGAACAGATACGAAAACATGCAAGATCAAGATGGGAAAGAGAAAAAGGCATATACTACAGTGAAACGTTGCTAAATGCAAAATCACTGGCTCATCATAAATCGTCCACCTCCTTCGGCCAGACGAGAGATCCCAAGATGTCCACATTTGTCTTTGAGGCGTATGGTGTGGCACTGCGCTCACTAGGTATGGTCTAGTAGCAATACCCACCCCTCCAGTGACCCACCACAAGTCAAATCGCAACGAACGGCCGGGGAACAAGCACTCTTTCATGGTGCACAAGCAGTTTGCGAGATGGTGCTGTAGATATAAGGTTACAAACCTGGGTCTGTGAAGGGTGCTGCCGCACGGATGAGCGTTGTAAAGTCACAGAAAAATCCCCTATAACCTTTTGCTCTATAACGTTGAGGAAACTCACGATTTCCACCGTCCTCCTTAAAGCCCTAGTCTTGCATTTAACACTAGTAGTGTAACCGGGAGTCTAGACCACTGCATGTTTCTTGGCGCCTTTTGTCGTCAAGATACATGAGAGATCTGCCCTCCATCATACAATTCAGCGCTGGGGGTACCATGGTGTCATGACGATTTCCACGGAGATACCGACCACCTTCAAGACCTAGATCACAGGATCGACGAACGAGATCCTCGTGTGGAAGTCTCCCTAGCACATATAACAAGAGCCAATAGAACCACAAAACGACTCTGTCCTCACTTTGTATGGTATAGCTACAGCTACATAGCGCGTCAATCAAGATGCCTGGGATTAAGAAGGGCAAACGCGCGCGCACCTACCACATGCCCCAAAACCACCCAATTAAACAACTTCCGAAAATAAAACACAAAGATCCAAGGAAAAATCTCACTTACCAACCTAGTTACTCACTTACCTCAAAACAAAGACTCACCTCCCCTACCAAGCCGGCGGCTTCACCCCCACATCCTTACTACGATGCCACTTCCCATCAGCCAGCACCAGCACCCACCACTCACCGTGTCGATCCTACCGGGTGCCGCCGAAGCGGGCGCGCGGTTGTGTCTTCGCTTCGGGTTTCTTTTTGTTGTTGACGTGCAAGGGAGCAGTAACCGGGACTAGTGGTTGCGTTTGTCAGCAAACCAGAACCAACACCAAGAAACACACTAGAAACCAAATTCAAAACATGCCATACTCACCTCTTGCCTTCACAGGTCTAGGGGCGCCAATCTCATTCAGCGGCTTGAACTGATACGGCTGCTTCGGTTTGGACGCGGCTGCTGCTGCTTTTTTGGTGTTGGCGGGTAACTGCGGCGGTTTAGCTTTCACATTCCCCGTGGTTATTCTCACCGCTGCGTTCCTCCTCGCCTGGTTCCCGTGTACCGGCTTTGGCGCCTGAAAACGCTTCACAAGCTCCCGCAGTTCCTCTTCTGGTGAAACGTAAACGGGGCGTGGATGATGTGGCCAGGGATCATGTGAAGGACGGGGGATTGGTTTTGAACGGGTGTGCTTGGGGAGGCGATCGGCGGTAGGGGGGAGGTGCGAAGGATGAGGGGCGGGTCTCGAGATTTGGCTTTTGCGTGGGGGGCTTTTGGTTTTGGGTTTTGATTTGGAGGGTTTGGAGGAGGAGATGCCCATTGTGGGAGGTTGGCTGAGGTGGTTGGAGCGAGTGTTTCTGGACGGATGGCTAGAAGTGTGGTGAAGGATGGTGCTGATATTGAGGTCCGAGGTGTGCGATGTGGATGGAGGATCTTTTGAGCAAGACAAATGTATGGAGGCCGTGGGATGTACTTTACTCGCGAAGTATCTTGCTATCGTGCATTGTTATTTGTGGCCTTCAAAGCGGCCTTGTCGTTTTCACCTTGTCCTGTTGATCGTTATGGACAATGCTGTCTTTAACGTTGAAAGCGCACTTTTTGGTTTCTTTGTTGACGATCCCTACATTTTTCTGTGATATCTTGGCAACAAAGCATTTTTGTGCAATTATGGAAGAGAGGCGAAGATCACCGCAATAGAAAAATGACTCGACAACGTGGCGGCGTCCCTTGAAAACCTATATAAGTGGGTATCAATATTGATCAAGCGGAGAGTGTCTAACCCTATGCTCTTATTAGCTGCAGTCCCGTTATTGACAAAACCATTATCCGTTCATGTCTCAGTGCCTTTTTCTTTCTCGGCATCAGCACTACCCTTCTCGACCTCACTAGTTTGCTTTTTCGGGGGTTTGATGTTCTTCCATTCGATGCAAAGAGCTCCAACGATGGAGAAACATGACATTGCTACTGCCACGGTGAAGGTTTTTGTTAGAGCTCTATTGTAAGCCACAAGCACTCCACGGAGATTAGATGTGTTCACAACATTCCTGATACTCGTGGCACCTGTGTTGGCAATATCAGCAGGACCGATGCCAGCGACATTCTTTAATCCCTCGACGAGCTGGTTGGTGAAGACGCTTTGGCCCACCGACACAAAGATAGCACCTCCGAATTGTTGGCAGAACATGACTAGAGCGACACCAATTGGGGCATCCTTTCTGGAAAGGACCGCCTGCGCAGCCAAGGAAGCCTGTTGCATACCCATACCTAGGCCGAAGCCAAATACGACCTGGTATCCAATCCATTTAGGATGCATGGTACCTGGTGTCCATGTCGTAATGAGACCGGCGCCAATAGACATGATGACACCGTTGGCAATCATGAATGGCACATAGTATCCAATCCGGTTAACTAGGAAGCCAGTAAAGATACTCGAGATAACGAGAGCAAGTATCAAGGGAAGAAGGTCGATGCCGGACTTGATGGCGCTAACATCCTTGATAGCCTGTAACCAGATTGGGATGTAGTAGACCACGACCATCATTGCTGAACCAACACAAAACTGCGACCACATACCAGCGGCTATACTCCGTTGCGTGACGATGCGTGGAGGGACCGTGGCGGTCTCTTTCTTCCAGATCTGTACGCCAATGAATACCGATATGCAGATAGCAAAGAGCACCAGTAGGGCGACGATGCGTCCATTGCCCCAAGCGTAGGTTGATCCACCCCATTGTAAGGCTAGTAAGAGACAAACGATGCCCGAGACAAAAGACACGGTGCCTATAGGGTCGAGCTGGTTCACCTGCTGTCTCCAAGGAGTGCCGGCTTTCTTGGCTGCTGGTATATGAAGGATGAGGATAAGGATGACCACAGCGAGTCCGCCAACGGGAAGATTGATGTAGAAGCACCATCTCCAAGACACTTTGGTTGTGAAGGCTCCGCCCATTAGCGGTCCGATGACGGAAGATATACCGAAGACTGCACCCATGAATCCCTGTAATATTGGTCGTTTGTGGAGGGGCACCAGGTTCATGATGATGATGATGGCTCCAGAGAAGATGCCGGAGGAGCCGGTACCAGCTACTGCACGGCCAATGATAAAGGCAGTAGAGTTGGGAGCAGCCCCACATATTGCAGAGCCGACTTCAAACAGACCAATGGAGATGAGGAAGACCCACTTGGGGTTGTAAAAGGTATAGATCCGGCCCATGATGAGTTGAAAGGAGCAGCCGGTGAGCATATAGGCGCTGGCGTACCATCCAACGTCGTTGAGGGAGTGAAATTCATCGGTGATTGTAGGAATAGCGGTAACGATAATTGTGCGGTCCTATCCTCCATATTAGGCTTGACACTGTAGCTGCGGGCTGAGGGAGATTATACATACCAAGGCGACGAGGAAGAAGGCGAGGTAGAGGGCGATGACGGAGGGGATGAGCTTCTTGAGGGTGGGATATTCTGGTTCTGCCTCTGACTGGTTCGTCTTTGCGTGGGTGAGATCTTCAGCAGCCTCGACTTGTGACTGTTGTATGTTCTCCGCCAGGGTCTCCTGATCTCCAGGAGATGGTCTGCAAGACTCCACGGACGAGGTCTCAACCTTCTTTGCTGGTTCCATGTTGTTCTTTCCTTGGGCCATGCTCAGGATGTACGGTGTATTTGAGAGGCTGAGGTAGGTCTGTTTACCGACTCATGTCAAGTGGAACGAGTGCGCGGATGAATCCGCAGGAGTGGTAGGTGCGTGTGAGGTATGAGGAGAAGGAGGAGGAGCAGGTCTAGATATGCTGACACCGGAGTGGAAAGATTAGCCAACACCGCGTAGGATGGACTGGAGGGTAGGGGGGAGGAGGGAAGAGAAGAGGAAGTATCGGTGTCGGTATGGCTGCCTCATATTGTCCGTCGATGTCGCTGTCCTCATGACGAGAAAAATATGTTGCTCGTATTCGCCGTTCGGACTCCGCTCAAAGTCCGCCCAATGCCAAGAAGTACCCTAACCCTACCTTTAAGACAGTGCTAGCCCGAAAGAGAAGAAGGCAGGTTTGTGCTCTTCTATGAGCTGCTGGTTTTCATCAAAGAAGAAAGAAGACTGTACCCTTTGGTAGCAACAATAAGATCAGCAGCGTTCAGCAAGATGTCACAGTACGACGTCCAAGGCTTCCAGAATAACTATGGTCCTCGTACCCACCGCCGAAAGTCCCTGCTCATTGGGATCAACTATGAGGGCCAACAAAGTGCACTTCGAGGCTGCCGGCAAGATGTTCGCAACATGGTACCTTATGCCACCATGCACCTCTACCCCATAGCATGCTGACGACTGCATAGACCCAGTTTCTCATCTCCCGCGGCTATCCTTCCGATGAACGCAGTATGGTCATCCTCACCGACGATCGCGACGGCCCTTTCTATGCGTCTGGTCACAACATGCTTGCCGCAATGGACTGGCTCGTTAGCGAACCGAATACCCAATGCTTTCTACATTACTCTGGCCATGGCGGGCAAGTGAGAGACCCAGACGGTGACCGAGATAGCGGATACGATGACACAATCGTGCCTGTCGACTACCAGACACACGGCCAATTGGACAGCGATACTCTCCACCGTCATCTCGTGTCAAAGCTCCATCCCAGCAGCAGCCTTTTCGTCGTGTTTGACTGCTGTCACTCAGGCTCCGCCCTCGAGCTTCCCTTCGTCTACCGCACAGACTCTGACGGCAATGTCAACTTGGTCGACAGCGTCAAGGAGGGCATCAGCCTCTTGGCTCACGCCCAAGGTCTCTTACAGGGTGGCTTCTCAGCTAGTAAGATCAACGACGCGAAAGCTCTCTTTGCCGGCGCACAGTCTTTCTTCTCAGGTTTGAAGCATAGGGGGGAACAGCAAGAGGAGGGATTGGGGGAAGAGCATTTCATGGAGGACTGGGCGCATGAAGGGAAGAGCGTATTCATGTTCAGTGGATGCAGGGATGATCAGACCAGCGCGGACGCGAATATTGCGGGAAGTCATGTGGGAGCTATGAGTTGGGCGTTGCTGGAGACGCTGTATTCGAGCCCGGGCCAGAGTTATGTTGAGGTATGCGCATGTTTCTGGTTTGGATCCGACTGGAAGACTAATTTGGTCGTACAGGTTTTGCAAAATACGAGGCAATTGTTGTTGGGGAAATATCAACAGATACCCCAGCTATCCGTTGGTACGCAAGTCGACTTGCATCAGCCTCTAAAGTTCTGAGATACCGGCATGCTCTCGATATACGAATTCAAGAAGCAAGAAGCTACAGCTCCGGGCCGAGGGTTTGAGACGAATGAAACTGAGATAGCTGGCGTTTGATGAAACATGACAGGGCAGAAGCACGCTTCAAGCAGTAATGAGAGGTCCTTTGTCTCGGCATTCAGATGATGCCATTCCCATCAGACTAACACCGAAAGCATCTCAATAATTTGCGATTTATTGGCTTGATCGGCCTATCTACATACTGATGTTGGTTCTGCTGATTTTATTTGGCGGACAGGTCCATGTCGGTAAGTCACCGCATTTGATCTAGCATCCAGGAGGATCAAGCAAAGCGGAGCAGTCCTTGAGGTTTCAGAGTCCAACGGGTGGGATTCTTCGAACCGAGTGACGGTCTTGCTGCGCCTCGGCTGCCTTCGATTCGCTAAGTTGGTATGCAACCCGGGGCGTCTATTTATAAGATTCTTATTTCTGGGGTTCCGCTGATAATAACGACTCACGGAGATAATCAATAGCATCGCAGAGGCAAAAATTTGCCTGCCCCTTCTGCAGGTACCCGAATAGGGGGAAGTACTCTGCATGTGATTCTTACGGCCGTTACGCGGTTCACAGGCCATTATTATTACTCTACCGAGGTACGGTCTGTGCTTGCGGTTTGGGTCGCGATTCGCCAGAGATATGATCCCGCAGTGTTGCGCATGCAAAGGCGCACTTGCCTGATTGGGAAGGTGATCATACAGTTATACGTGTGGACGGAGCGAGAAGGCGCGGAGCGTACCGAAGACAGCTTGCCACTCTTGTTCACTTGTTTATCTTCTTCAGACATGCTCCTCTCTTTCCTCGTTGGGTATCTCCTCCTGTAGACTCTACGGACCAGCCTTAAATCAAGCTTCGGAGGGACGCGGACTACAACTGATCCCTGACAATCCCTTTGTTCTACTGCAAAGCTTGCGCCAATGACAGGCTTGATGCAGGTACAAAGCACCTCCCGCCACCTTCTAACTCCAGCCTCTTGCCCCTCACTGGATCTGCTATCCCTTGGGGATTGCGGTGGATCGACAAGAGGGGTTTTGATGTTCAATGATGATAGGCCCTTTCGTTGGATTCCAACGTCAATCTCATCTTCACTGGACAAATTTCCTTTCTAACCTATGGCTGAGCCATGTTGAACCACCGCTCCCCGAACCCTGATCGCAGTCTCCTTCCCCTATGTCGAGCGCTCAGTCCGTGCAGGGTGTCTCTAGTCGGAATATGCCTCCTATTGGCAGTCTGTAAAGACCAACTACGGAATGCGCTCTTCGACCACTCGGAGAAGAATCGTCGTAAAGGACCTACAAACGCCTATAAAAGAGCCATCAATCCCCTCTGAAAACAACAGCAACAGCATCATTCACTCGCTCGTCTTTCATCGCATAATTACGAGTCATTAGAATTGCACCTTCGTTACCAAACCCCATCACCACAATGCATCTTATCCAACAAGTTGCCGCCGCTTCGGCCTTTGCGTCAATCGTCGCCGCAGCTCCTTATCCATCGATCTTGGAACGATCAAGCAATGTGACGGGCGCCGCCAAGTTCACTGTCCCTCAGGGTCCACCAAAGCTCCCAGGCAAGAAGATAGCCGGTCCTATTGCATTGGCGCGCGTCTACGGCAAATATGCCAGCATTGGAGCGAATGCACCCCCCAAAGTCAACGCTGCCGCTTCAAAGGCTGCGGGGACCGATGATGGAACCGTTGTTGCCAGCCCCGAGCAGTATGATCAAGCCTATCTCGAGTCTGTTAGTATTGGTGGTCAGACTTTGAATTTGGACTTTGACACTGGATCTTCTGACTTGTATGGTGAATGTTGTCCTTGGCTTTCCGCTCCCACTAATAGAAACCAGATGGGTCTTCTCGTCCGAGTTGCCGGCAAACGAGCAGAATGGCCACAGCATTTACAACCCGGCCAACTCCAAGACCTCCAAAGTCAGCAATGGCGAGACTTGGAGTATTAGCTACGGAGATGGCAGCTCAGCCAGCGGCAATGTTTACACCGATGTTGTCAACGTCGGCGGTACATCCGTCACCAACCAAGCCGTCGAATTGGCCAAAACCATCAGCTCCGAGTTCGCCCAGGACCAGAGCGACGGCCTTCTCGGCCTCGCCTTCAGCTCCATCAACACCGTCAAGCCCAACCAGCAACAGACCTTCTTCGCCAACGCCGAGTCCAGCCTCGACTCCCCACTCTTCACGGCCAACCTGAAGAAGGGTGCGCCCGGTAGCTACAACTTTGGCTACATTGACTCCAGCGAGTACACTGGCGACATCACCTACACCGCCGTCGACAACTCCCAGGGATTCTGGGGCTTCACATGCAGCGGGTACACCGTCGGCTCGGGATCTCCAGTCAGCGAGAGCATCCCTGCCATCGCCGACACCGGAACCTCCCTTCTCCTCCTCCCAGATGACCTCGTATCCGCCTACTACGCCCAAGTCTCGGGATCCTCCAACAGCCAGACCGATGGCGGATACATCTTTGGCTGCAACACGGCCCTTCCCGACCTCACGCTTCAAATCGAAGGATACGCGGCCGTTGTGCCGGGAAGCTACATGAACTACGCGCCCGCTTCGGAGAGCGGAAGCTGCTTCGGTGGGCTCCAAAGTAACTCAGGTATCGGACAGTCCATCTTTGGCGATGTCTTTCTCAAGGCGCAGTTCGTCGTCTTTGATGACGCGGCTGGTGGTCCTCAGCTTGGGTTCGCCGCTAAGGATTTGTGAGTGGTTGACATGTGATATGTGGTATGAGAAGCAAGGTTGGTGATGGAGTACAAATGACTTCTGGCTTGTTTGCATGCGTTGATTTTTGATTTTTTGATTTTTGATTTTTTTGATTTTTGTGTTGTATTGGTGATGGATGGAGTGGAAATTGGGGATGATTTCATTACGTATCAGCTGCTGTTGTATAGACCGTGCGTTGAATCTTGCCTTTTTGTATCTATCGTACCAATCCTTTTTTTTTTTCTTTTTTTCCAGGTTCGTAGTATACTCTCGTGTAAATGACATGAAAACAGCATGAAAATCACACATCGGACCGACGATAACGCACACATCGATACCCTCTTTTCTTCGTTATATCAGTATCGCTCTGAACCTCCCACCGCAGCCCCGCAAGAAAATACCTTTCACTTCCCCCCTTCCCCCCTCATTCCTCCTATTCCCCACCCCCCTCATCCCCCGTTATCAGTCATTATCAACCATCCCAGCTCTCTCATCTGAGCATGTACGTAGGTTTTGAGAAGGTTGGAGGTATTGCGATGACAGAAAGCTTTGTTTTTTTATGTTTTACGTTGTACGAGGGGGGGAAAGGGAAAGGGGGGAAAGGGGGGATGGAATGGGATCGGAGGGTGGGTGATAATCGTTGCATAATACTTTCGTCGCTTCGCTTCTTAATATGTGTACGACGTATACCTTATGGAAGATGGATACGGAGGGGGGAAGGGGGGGTAATAGGGCTTAGGGAGATTTTTTGGTCGGGGTGGGGTGGGATAGGATAGGGGAAGTGGGGAAGACGAGGATGGATGGGAGTGTGGGCATGGATGGTTGGTGGTGAAAATGTGGGGATGGTTGGGGGGCATGGAGGGTGGTGAAAATGTAGGGATGGTGGGGGAAGAAGGGGTGGTGGGGCAATAGGGGGAGAGGGTACGTCTAGAGATTGCGGGGACGGGTCCAGGGGGGGATTGCGGGGTACGGTCGTGGGGGCTTCTAGGCGCTGTGGGGGGTTGCGGGGAGTAGTGGGGGGGCTACAGGGGGTTGGTTAGAGGCGACGAAGTATGTACTTTCGTAGATATTATTATTGTGGAAGTAGATTTACGTCTCTCACTCGGTGTATCTTCTTTTCATTTACACTTGATCGCATACAACTTTTTACTAATGTGATTACTTTTATAATAGGCGAAGGGTGTGACGGGGATGGAGGGTGACGAGGGTGTGCTTGGATGTGCAATGGATAGGGGAAATTGAAGAGGGGGGGTAGGAGGAGGAGGGAAGGGAAGGGAAGGGTGGTAGAGTGAGCGTAATAAGGGTGGTAGTGGTGGGATTAGGAGAATCAGGGGAGGAGGCAAAGAAAGTGGTTTAGAGGGGTAGGAGGGAAGAGTAAAGAGAGGAGAGAGAGGGAAATGAGCCGAACAGTGTAGAGTGAATTATAGTAAGGGGTGCAGCTCGTGGGAAATGACATGTAGGCATTCAAATGTAGGTGTCTCGTGATATATCTATAGTTGAAGATATCCACGGTTACAGACATGATGGAAAAGATGGGTGTGTGTACTTTTCCATCAAGAATATCGTATATATTGACCAGCCACATTGTTGCAGCCGGTAACTTGACCTCACAGGTCCTTACTCTGTATCACCGTGGCAGAAACATCGCCTAGTTCAGCCAATGTCGTCTACCAAAACTCATTGCCGTATCAGTCAACCGCGTTATTCCAATTACAGGAGAAGGATTATTCGCTTGTATATTCTTGTGTATGTGCTTACTTACATCGACCAGTTGCTTCGCGGACGCACCGGGGATATCGCGGTCGCCGATGCCGTCGGAGATGACGGAGACGTCGTAGCCGAGCTCGGCGCCTGCGCGGGAGGTGTTGGAGATGCAAACGTGGGCCTGCGAGTACGGATGTGGTTAGAGGGAGAGATGGAGAGATATGGCTCTTATGAGATATGGTGTGGGATGGGAATGCGTACCATGTATCCTGATTTCACAGATTTCTTCGTCAGTACAGGTCTGAGAAAGGCAATTGAATAGGTATCTGGATGGGCAGTAGTATTGGAAATGTCTTACCGGCCAATACAATCTTCTTCTTGCCCAACTTGTCCAGATGCTCAGCTAGATCCGTCCCGGTGAAGGAGCTCGGATGCTGCTTGTGCACCACTTTCTCCGACCCGCTTGCGTCCTTTGTTAATTCTGGGAATTCGTCGGCGAGTTCGGTCTGCGGTGTGAATAAGGGCGCTCCGTCGGGGGTACTGTGTCGGACGTGCACCTGGTGGCGATTTAGCAATTGGTTAGTTCATTTCTTCTTGTTTTCTTCTTCTATTTGAAGAGAGGCGAGAGATGAGAGAGAGAATTGAGGAAAATAATCAAGCCTACCACGTCCCCACCAACCTCCCGATACCTCTTCAACACATCCCCAATTGTTGGAATTCAGCATCTCAGCCCTATTATGGCTTGGCATGGACCATAAGTAGCACTCAACTCCATAGAATAACA